>NDXB01000890.1:0-10222 GCA_002631895.1 Agapornis roseicollis
GGGGGTTGGAACTGGATGATCTTAAGGTCCTTTCCAACCCTAACTATTTTATGATTCTATGAAGTAGCTAAGCCACTGCCCCATAACATTTGAGATGTCATGGCAGTTCGGTGAAGTTTCTGCTGACTGGAAAAGGGGAAATATAACTCCCATGATCAAAAAGGGAATAAAGGACAACCCATGGTACTATAGGTTTAATTATTATATTATTATTCTCCCAATTCATTACTCCATAGCTGTTCAAATTGATACTTTGGCTGAATCAGTGCTATGAAATTATGCTTGTATATTTTACAATTTAATACAACTATAAAAATCACCCCTTAATTTTGGGTTTCTTTAATCTGCCAAGTCATTCATTCTAAGTTGGTTCTATGCACAGATAGCTCATCTTTTTCTACAAAGGATCATCACATGTCAGAATGCCAATGTTTCTGTTTCATAAATAACCACATCTGGTAAAAAGATAGGATGCCATAGTCCTGAAATTTATTTGGTGCACATTTTCTTAAACTGGAAACCAAGATCCTGAGCAGTAAAAGTGATGCTGGGTAAAAACTGGACAAATCCGATCTGTCATGGTTCTGCAAGCTGTAGAAATACTGAAGATCTACAGAAAACTCACTCTAAAAAACTACCTCACAGGAATTTTATTAACGAGAACTGCTCTGCCTAGTGTAGTGATTGCTACAGAAAAAAAGCCACACAGAAAACCCCTTGTGTGGGACAGACATACTTGGATCAAGGTATAACACTGTTATGCTGTCAAAAAAATGAAGGGAGAAGATGAATTTAAGAGTCTGAATTTAAGATGGAGGAGTCTGTCATGCAATAACAGCTTATAAGAGTTACAAAGCCAACACATAAACATAAGAAGCAAAGCTGACACATTTCATAACCACAAAGCCTGCTTATTCCAAATATACTCTCAATTACAGTCATTCTGGATTACACAAAGTGAAAATAAAAAAGTTCAGAGAAGTGCAACATTACAGTGCTCATCTCAGTCTCTGCATGCTAGCCCCTGAAAGCTTCCCTACCTGTACTGAAGGCCTGACCTCCCGCCTGGGCAAACACTTGTGGTTACAGAAAGCAGTTTCAGAGCCTCTGACTATGCAACACCCATCCCATCTTTCCAGTGATGTCCAGTGCTAGGACAAGGGGCAATGGGTGTAAACCGGAGCATAGGAGGTTCCATGTGAACATCAGGAGGAACTTCTTTAGTGTGAGAGTGCCAGAGCACTGGAACAGGTTGCCCAGGGGGGTTGTGGAGTCTCCTACACTGGAGGTATTCAAGGCCCGCCTGGACAAGCTCCTGTGTGATGTAATTCAGGTTACCCTGCTCTCGCAGGGGGGTTGGACTGGATGAGCTTTCGAGGTCCCTTCCAACCCTCAGGATTCTGGGATTCTGTGATCGTGTTACTGACACTCAGGGCAATGCACGAACATGGCAAACACGTCACAGCAGCTTCTTGTAGTTTGAAGCTGAACGTCATCATGGAGTTAGATGTTTTCTTTAAGGGTAATTTCTAAAACACAAGCTAAGCTTTACCTGTGCAATACCAGCTCTCAAAGGCAAACACTTGTGGGTAGTAGACTTTTTCAACACTACCCTAACACATTAAGTCAGGCCCTCATCTGTGTAGCTTTGGTGCAATTACCCCACAATAGCCAATGCACAGTAACAAGAGCTTCATTACAGGTTGTTAACAGTACAAGCAAGCACAAAAGTTCATTTTACTTTAGAAATGGTAAAGAAACAGGCAAACACAGATGAGAGATTGCTGCACTGAGTCAACAAGAGAGAATCAGGAAACTGAAGTACTGAAGACATCTAAACCCACAAACTGTTGTGTGCACAGTGATTTCAGAGGGCAAATAACATCTCATTTTTCTGTGCTGTGTTCTGATTGAATTGTCCACATTCAACAATCCTAAATATAAGTACTGGATTTTAGTCCTCTATCAATACTAGATAATATATATTTGCAAGTCCCTCAAATTTAATGTTCTTTCTTCTATTTAGAGTGCTGCTAGGTCTGTAGGCAGCCTTATAAACCACTTTAACCTTATTTTAATTTTTCATTATGAAAATTATAGCTGTTCATTAATTTTGGAAGGCACAGTATTACAGCTGTGATATATCATTCCTTATATTATTAACAATCTACTTTACAAATTCAGTGCTTGAAGCATATATTGGTAATAACTTCTTATGAGTTTTATTTCTGTGTTTATAAGAATTTAGAAAATACCAGGAGCACACACACTTAGTTGCCTATCCATACACAAAATTTTATGCACTCTTATTTTTAAATTAGTGCCAAAATGTAATTGCACCAAATTGAATAGACTTGTTAGAAACTGAAATGCAAATCCCCAAAACAAGATACTATGTGACTAATCCCCACCTATCCAGAAAGATTACTTAAGCAACAATTATGTCCTGACTATCATTTTTGTGTTGTAAAGTTTCAGCATAGTGTGAACAATTTTCATTGAAGGTAATAGATTTCCCCAGAGATTAAGCACTATTTTAGCTCAGCTTTTACATTGTTTGAACGTCTGTCTTAGGGATAGAAAAACTCTAAGAGACAACAGGATATCAATATGAAATAAAATGGGATATGACTTCTAGAGAGAGTTGTGCTCCTGTAAGTACATAATTTGAAATATTAATATTATTTTTAAACAAATAAATATGCCATCTTCTTTAAAACACAGTATCCTATTGAAAATAATTCAGAAAAGATGGAATACTGTGCTAGAGGCTAGTTACCACAGAACAGCCCATTTGCTTCAGGGAATGAATTTATCCTATTTGTTCTACGTGATTGTCTCTTCTTTTGTGTGAGTTTTTGGGGGGTGTTTTGTTTTGAAAACTGCCCAACTTAGGTTTAAGTAACAAAACCTAAAACACTGGCAATTTTTACTTCCATACTTACACAATCTTAGTTAATGCATTTGAGAAAACAAAGCTGTAGTGAACTGAGTCATCCTGCAACTCAGCACTTACTATTTCATATAATCAAACTTCTTTCTAGCCAGCAGTCAGCACACAAGTTGCTATTTCTAGGTGAGACCTGACCAAATACTATTCTACTTTTTTCACATGGAACAGTGGGGAAAATCCTGCTGGCTGGATATTTATTTAAATTTTCTTAACATTATATGTTTCCTTATGTTGGTGGAGCTGCCAAACCAAAAAACCTCAGCTGTAGCTCTCTGTGTAATCCCACCATGCCTGAATCTTTCCAAGAAGTTTAGGTTACATGTGAACACACTGAAAAGTTACTCTAAAAGAAGAAACACAGTAACAGCAAGGACTAAGATTCAGAGCTTAAGTGTGGATAAACAAGCTGCTAAGGAAAGAGGAAACATGACAGTGATGGGCATACAGCTGACAGATGTTTACAGTGCTAGGTGTAGCAAGCTTGCCTGGGCTGGGCAAAGGAAGCAAAGCAAGGAATGGAACAGAATAGTGAGAGGTATCCCTGCCCACGGCATGGGGGCTGGAACTGGATGATCTTAAGGTCCTTTCCAACCTGAACTATTCTATGATTATGATACTGGTAAGATCTTTCAAGGAAAATATTTATTAAGCTGCAGAACCATCATGCATGGTAATTAGCAGAAAACCAAGGTTTGACTTTCAAAATTACATTGGATAAACTACACAGAAGGGACATTTCAGTGCCAATGATCAAACTCTTCTCTTGTAATCTAGCTCAAGCAAGTATCTTTGTGAAAGCAATGATTGTCACAAGAAAAACAGAGCTAACTAGCAGCATCGAAAACAAGTGTAGTTACAGAGAGCTCAGAGAACCAAATCATAAGACAACAAGCACTGCTTTTAGTGTTATGCCAAGAACATTTTCAAGTGTCAAATTTAGTTTGCAACATCCAGTTTTTGACTAAGGTTTAGAAAAACTAGCTCTTAAGTTTTGTTTCCTATAACATCATTTTAGATGGGTTAATTCCTCTCTCCATTTTCTGGACTTGATAAAACTCAGCTAAATAGAAGTCTCCTCTTTACTTTTCACTGCATTAAGAAGAAACAGAGAACAGGGTTTGGTTTTTTGATTTTTAGTTTTCCTGTATAAACTTTATGCATCCATTTTAACAAGGTTCTTTCACACACACAAACATCTGAGACCCATTCCACATCACTTATCAGCAACAGCATTCTTCAGAGAGGCTTTTCTCCAGAGTTTAAAAAGCATCTTCTCATTCTGAGCCAAACAGGATGTAGGGATTGGCACCAGTGGAGGAGTAGGAATTACCAGCAGCGATGAACCAAATATTCTAAGGAAATGTAAGCAAGTAATTACAAATAAAACTGCTTACATTCATGTGACTTGTTTGGCAACAGCAGTATAACATAAGGAAAGCTGCTACAATTCATAACAGCATCTTGTAATAAAACAGCTTTAAGCATCCCTCTCAAACTGTTTAGTGCTCAAATCTCATCAGATGGCTGAGTAAGCATTACACTTTGGGACAGTAAATCCCTGTTTCCAATATGGTCTACATTCACAGACATGTACTTTTGCATTCACTGTAAGACACTTCCAGCTAAGCACTCATATAAAAAAATTGCAATATATAAAAATATCTGCATGCTGTTTTGTCTAGTCAGCTGTCCAGATTCTGAAAGAATTTAGGAAGCATGATGGACCAGCAGCTCAACAGGAACCTACTGCTACCCAGAAGATGCTAATTTGAAGTTTGGATTTATAAACAAGAAAGTAATGTGAAGGAGCTATATGTGTACAAGTCTCAGTCTCTTCGACAAGCCTTCATCCACCACAGTGAGGCATATACAGCATTGCTATGGTTTATTTTACTTCCTTACAGAAAAAAACTAAAAGATAGGAAAGGCTTTAGAAACAAGCAACAGATATGAGGTCATGACAGAAGATGCTCTACCTGAACAGACAGATAATGGATAGATAAAGCTCATAGAAAAGACAACTGGCTTAACTGCAGAATCTAACTGCATACATCAATAAAAAACACTGGGTATTATGGGTGTTCCAATAGAACAGAAAAGGGCATCACTAGACCTAATGGCTAGCAACTGAAGCCAGTTTCCAGAATCCAAAGAGAAACTGGCATATGCTCTTCACATGGAGGTTGACTTCTTACAGATGCTGCTCACTAGTGTAAATGGTGGGTTTTTCTGTCTATTGATGTTTTCAGGGCCCCAGAATGTGTTTCATTCAAGGACAGATTACTGGGATCAATGGAGATACAAAGATGAAAGTTAATGAGCAACTGGACAGCAAGCCAAACAATATAACTGGTAGGTCTTCTGATCTTAAACGCTGAATTCAGAGACAAACAATATAAAAGAAAAAGACCTAAAGAAAAATTGCTAGGCCTGCTTACCCAATTATACTTGCTTCTTGTTTTCTTTTCATTAATTTTAATTTCCATTTATAGGCTTAAAGTGAATTGGTTATCAGCACTTTGACCCAACTCCAAAACATCCATGGTTATCTAAGGAAGAACAGGAGGCTTTGGTAATGGTTTTGTTTGCTTGCTTAAAAGTTTCCTATGTTTTTCTAAGTAAACCGAGTACATTTGGGTCCAGTCACAATATTTTAAAACTTCTAAAAGTCCCTTAATCTGTTTGAGGTATTAGGAGAACAAACAGGGACAAGAAAACAAACATCAATATAGTAATCGTCACCACAGACCAACCAGTTGTCCACCAAGTCTAGAATTTAGTCCTCAACAATAGTAAGATATTTAAAAGAACGTGGGCAGAAAAAATAAGGTGCAAAAGACAATTACAGAATAAACATAAGAAACATCTAAAGCCTATTCTCAATGCATTTCAACTGAAAATGCACTTGTGCATTGGAGCTGTGCATACACTCTGATGCTCAGCCGATCTTCAACGCACTCCAAAAAAATACAAATTACTAAGCCTTTCCTTCTTTTCCTGAAGATGTGGATTTAAAAACATCTGATATCAGACAGTTCAACAATGTATAACCCAAAATAAACGCTTTTGTTGGTTTAAAACTTATGGGTGGATTTCCATTTTCTTTAAATATTTCTTTCTTCCCGTATTATGAAAAGGAGGAGAAGCAAATGGCTTAACTCCTCCTTGCCAGAAACCAAGTTTTAGTGGGGTCCCAACTTCACAGGAGAGAAAAACAATATTCACTAATGTAAATTCTGGACTACGTGACTTCTAAAGACTAATTTTCTGGTAAGTGCGTAGGATGCAGGGACAAAAATGCCCAATTCAAACCCAGATGAAGCATAAAAGCTTTTAAATCTGAGATTTGCACGGTAATAGGTGTATTAGAAAAGCATCTGAATCTCTTCTTTTCATCAGTTTGAGAACACTCACAAGTAATCAGCCTCTTTTCCAAACTCTTCTCGCTGGTAAATACACCCTAAAAAATAATCTATGTTAAACTGTAGATCTTTGTATACACAAGAACCCAGAGAAGATGGAATATCTGCAGAATTTGCACAAGTTAGCTATTTGTGTGAGTAGGATTAATCAAGAAATAAGTATTTTCATTTAAAATATCTTATTTTAAAAAGAAAGATATTATTTCATCTCCTTGGAGTGCATTATTTCCCTTTATGATGAATTTAATAAGAGAATGAGCATGCACATGGATGTGCCTAAATATTACAAACTTGGAAGAGTGTGTGCATGTGTATATGAGAAAATGGAGAAGGATTTATAGGCTCAAACATTTCTACTTTCAATATACAAAGTTTTATATATTACAAAGGGATAAAATTAAAAAAATACAGCAAGGTTTCCTTCAACATTCAGTTCAGCCTTAGCATTACAAGGCAAGCAAACACTTTGTTGTTTCAAAGCACAAGACCTTTTTCCGGGATACAAATTTGGAACTATAAAGTACAGGAAGTGCAGTTCCTATTAATTTTGAAGTGCTTTTGAAAATATATTTGCATTAGAATGGTAACTACTAAGCCTATTATAGAGCAGGCCTAAGGTTTTTAAAAAATTTCTTTTATTCACAGCATGTGCTAACTACATGAGTGGATAATGCCTGTGTTTTAGAAGATGCCCTTTTCTATCTAGTTTGCATAATGTTCATGTAACTTTGTAAGTGGTTAAAAAAATAGAACTGAGTTTAACTTAATCACAACTAATGAGGAGTCCAGTACAGCAGCAGTAAAATACCCAGAAGCTCTTTTCAAAAGCTAAATAATTCTCTAGAAAAAAAGAAGCATACATATGAGGGAACTGGGGTATAGTCTGGAGAAGAGAAGGCTCAGGGGGGAACTGATGGCTCCCTACAGTCACCTGAAAGGAGGTTGTAGTGAGGTGGGAGTCAGTCTCTTCTCCCAAGTAACAAGCAATAGGACAAGAGGAAGCGGCCTCAAGCTGCACCAGGTTTAGATGGAGCTGAGGAACAATTCCTGCCCCACAGGGTGCTCAGGCATTGGAAGAGGCTGCCCAGGGCAGGGCTGCAGGCACCGGCCCTGCAAGGGTTCACACAGCGTGGGGATGAGGCCTCAGTGCCATGGGGCAGGGGTGGCCTTGGCAGTGCTGGGAATGGCTGGACTGGATGAGCTGAAAGGTCTTTTCCAACATAGCTGACTATATGATTCTGTAGATGCCTGGGAAATCCCTGCATGCTGATTCTGCAATGTAAACTGTAAACAAATGCTGATTTTTAATAATAATCACTAGAGAGAAACTGACAGGAATAAAAAATTATTCCCCAAGAGAAACCGTGTGTGTACACAGAATTCACATATTATGTCTAGCTGGTTGTTGTTTATTCTACAAATACATATTAATATTAGAACAGTACTGTGCTTTTCAGCACTGGTCATATTAATTATTACTGGCATCCTCTGTCAGCACCATAGTTTCTCTATATAAAGTTTCAGGAGAGAATATTTTATTCAACTCCATCTTTATTATGTTCACCTAGAACAAGATTCCCAGTAATACTTTAACTGATTACACTGCGTATTTAGCTTGCTAGTTGATTACATTCTACCCATAGCAATGACATTTTAAATACTTCAACACCCTGTATTGCAATGGCCACCTCTGAATTGCCAGACTGGAATACATCTCCTGCCATTCAGTATCTGCTCTCTCAGAGGAGGATTCACTGGCCAAGATCACAGACTCACAGAATCATCAGGGTTGGAAGGGCCCTCTGGAGATTTCCCAGTGCAACCCTTGCCAGGGCAGGGCCACCCAGAGAAGGGCACACAGGAACGTGTCCAGGTGGGTTTGGGATGTCTCCATAGAGGGAGATTCCACAACCCCCCTGGGCAGCCTGTGCCAGGGCTCTGACACCCTCAGTGGAAAGAAGTTCTTGCTCGTGTTGAGGTGAAACTGGTTGTGTTTCAGTTCATGGCCACTGCTCCTTGTCCTGGCACTGGGCACCACTGAAAAGAGTCTGGCACCATCCTCCTGGCACCCACTTTGAGATACTGATCTACATTGATGGGATCCCCTCTCAGTTTGCTGTTCATCAGACTGAACAGGCCCAGCTCCCACAATCTCTCCTCATAAGAGAGATGCTCCAGACCACTTGTGGCATCTGCTGGACCCTCTCCAGCAGCTCCCGTCTTTCTCGTACTGAGGAGCACTGGACACAGTGCTCCAGATGTGGCCTCACCAGGGTTGACTAGAGAAAGAGGAATCACCTCCCTCAACCTGCTGCCATACTCCTCCCCGTGCACCCCAGGACACTCTTGTCCCTCCTGGTTGCAAGGGCCGGCTCATAGTCAACTTATCATCCACCAATACTCCTAGGTCCTTCTCAGCTGAACTGCTCTCTAATAGGTCAGCTCCCAGCCTGTGCTGGTACTTGGGGTTCTTCCTCCCAAGGAGCAGTACCAAAGATGCTGATCTAGAAGCTGCTCAGCTAGTCAGATAAGTAAGAGGGCAAGAGTTGAACCTTTGTTCAACAAGCCTGTGTTAGAGAGGCTGACTACTCAATAATTAGTGCTGGTAGGTCTGAGCAACCAACCACACCCAGCAAACTGACTCACAGTGTATGAAGATAGCAAGTGATGAATGCAGGATGGCAGAGGAATGGAAGTAGAAAGCAAGAAATTACCAGAACAACTGATTTAAACTACCATGCACAAAGGAGGGAGCTTGCTGATCAAAAGGAAATAAAAAAAATACAAACCAAAACCAAACCAAATAAAATACCCTAAAAACAAAACCCACAAAAGAGTAAGAGAAAACAATTCATGCGTCTGTACTTGGAACTAACCTTGAAGACAGAGTCTATTCCATGATGTTTCCCTGAAAAGCCACTTCCAAGCAGATTTCCTTTTGATTTTGTGTTAATTGTGACTCAGATCTAATATACATAAAGTTTTAATTTAATTTGTACTTATCAGCAGATCTTAATACCTGCAGCTCAAAAGGCCACCTGACGCTAGAGTATAAATGAGAGGAGGCATGTTAGACTTTGGGTTACACTTCCTTACATTTTCCTTTCCTAAATGCATTTTTGAGAAGGATGCTATAAAGTTTTGTACTTTGATTCATTTGCTGTTTTAATAATGCTGCTACATAGCTCCATTATTTACAGTATCAGCACAGAGGAAAGCACAGATGAAAAGTACTTTCATGTTTCTAATCACTTAACAATAAGAACCATATAAGTTTTTACAATTTGGGAAGGGAAAAGGCAGGGGAGGGAGTTTTCATGCAATGTCTTTGCTTTACTAAATAAGGCACACATATTAAAACATAAATATTTCTTATTAATGCCGTGCTTTCTAGAGTTGTCTCACCTGAATAAGTATTTCACACTGGGATCAGATATCTCTTACATAACCATTAAAACAATGTAAATCTCGATTCATCAGCAGTGGAAGTTACATGTGTATATCAGTTCTAATGGGAAACTTGCCTTGAGGACTTTTTCACCACACAAACTGCCCTACATCTGATTCCACACTAAGAGCTTCATACCCAAGCTTCTGCCACCTGCCTCTACCTCGGATTTTCTTTGATTATTTAGGAGTATGGATACACTGAAAAGCAATGTGTTGCAGAATGCCATCCAAACCCAATCAGACAAAGAAAAACTAAGAATGTGCTCCCTCTCTAATCAGCATACAATTAAAAGCTTTCTGTAATGTCTTTAATCTAAATGTACATATTGAGCATCGGATTTGCAAAGGGTCACAGGTTCTGGAAAGAAATATTAAAACTAGAATGAGTAAAACTCAG
>NDXB01000891.1:9760-20336 GCA_002631895.1 Agapornis roseicollis
GGGGGGGGGGGGACACGACTAGTTTGGGAAGTCATGAGATGTCAGTTGAAGGTATCTGAGAATAATAATGGAATAATGTAGTATAAGAAATCTTTGCAGCAGCTACTCATTCAAGTATGCTAAAGAAATATGCTAGAGAAATTGATACAGGAAATTGCTGAAATGGTAACTCTTGCCTGTTATCTGTTGCTTAAATCAGATTATTAGCAAAATGATAGAAATAAGGTGACAGTTTTTGTTGTCGCGGTTTTGTTGTTGGGTTTTCGTTGGTTTTGTTTTTTGTTTTTTGTTTTTTTTTTAAAAGTTCTCTTTATTTGACTTTGTTAGCAGCTAAATTAGTAAAACTGTTCTGGAAAATAAAATTACTTGGCCCATGAATTAATACAATAAATGGGGAAGAGCAGACCTGACTTTGAGATTTTAATCATACCTCAGAAGTCTGCTAGAAGAGTCATCAGCATGTGAATAAGGCCGATCTCTTTTGTGTGGTTAACTCAATTCCAAAAAGCTTTCAACAAGGCCCTTTATCAAGGGCTTTTAAGAAGTAAGAGGATGAGTGGAAAATTCTTCTCTTGGATTAATGGTAGATTAGATGTTGAGTATGAAGGATGTATGTAGTCATTTATTAAAGAAAGAATTATGCATCCAGACTGGTCCAGAATAATCAGAATTAGAATGGAGTGTTGCAGAAAGATCTCGTCATACCAAATGATTTAAAGATGAAAGGCAGTTGGAATTCAGTTTCAGCAGACACACACAGGGGGATGAACAGGCCCATTTTTCTGAATCAGAAAAGAATTTGTAGCCCTGTGTGTAGTTCCCTGGAAATGCCAGCGTAGTAGTTATCCAAATATAAAAAACAAACAAACATATATTTGAGTAGTTATTCTTAACAATTCTTGCAGGGCTCTTAACAAAGTGGGTAAAGGGATGTTGTTCCTGAAGTTTGTTAGTTTGTTTATTCTGAGTTTTGTCACACTTCATTTTAGATTTATGAAGAGATTTGTGATGGGGTTTTTCTATATATCTGAGCGCTTAATTTCTAAGTAAAAATTCAAAATAATTCTTAATGGAAACCCAAAATATCATAACCCAACTGTGTGAATGGATGGCTGAGCCACTGATCAAGTGCTGCATGGAATCCTGGTTACCTGGTTTGAATGAGTGATACAGTGTAGCTAGAAAAGGTGGATCAAAGGTTTTGATCAGAGATACGGGGTGGCTTCTATAAGAAAGGAAGTATTCCTGAGCTTGAAACAGATAATGGGTGTCAGGCAGTAGGTATGCAGACTTTTAAAACCATGGGGGATATGGGAATAGGAAATATTTTTGTCTTTTCTTAAGGAAGGAACAATGATGTTGTTTGACAGCAGGTTTGAGACAAAAGGAAGGTTTGGGGGGTTGGGTTTTCTTTATCTTTCTTGGTTAGCTTTCTTTTCATGAAGATATAAGTGATTTAGAGATACCACCAAAGGATGAAGTACAATACTGTGGATGTGAATTCTGGCTCAGAAAGAACCATAAGGTGGGAGTAAATAGGGTGGTTATATCTGGAAAAATACATTTATGGTTTTTTTTATCCATTTCCACTCCTGGCTGCCGTTCACAATTTCTGAACGTTAGATACACCTTGTGCTTCACCTGGCGTGATCGTTCATTTTACATTTTGTAGTTTATTAATCAAACTGCATTCCTTTAACCTCCATGCTTTTTATTATTGCTCCTGAAAGGAGCAAAATTCAGCTGAAGGAGAAATAAAAATAGAAAACCAAACATTAATTTGCACAATGCATATTTCACAGTTAACTGTCAGTTGGATCACTATGAAGAAGACATTTACTTAGCTCTGTATTCGTAAATGGCTGAGGCTAAAATTGCACAGCTTTACATAGTCTGTGAGTGTTACCTTCATAGTAAAATATCAATTGAATTCTAGTATTCAAATTAATATAGTTGTTAGAAATTGTTTCATTAAAATATTTGACGCATTCCATGCAATTGAACTTAGATAAATATGGTATCAAATTATGTAAGATTTTATAAGGATTAATCATCCTGTGCTTCCAAACTCTATTTGAATTTATGATCAAGTGATGAAATATAGAGCTGTTTCTTTAGAAATGTCATTTAAATGCTGTAGCTGCACTGAAAGGTGTACATAATGATGTCTGACATGACCGTAGCTTCCAGAGCTGGTTCAGGATTTTGTTTTGTTCCCACTGAAAAGATACCCTGTAGTGAGACTCTGCTTGTGTTCAGTGAAGGTGCCATGAGAGATCACTCTGAGTTTCCATGTTATGCTTTAATGGGAATTTCTTACAAATGTGGCCTTGCCCTTGTGCTGGGCTTGAGCAACAGCTGGCATGGCAGTGTCTAAAGTCATTACCATTGCCTGAAGTCAGTGGTTACTCTCTGGGAGCATTGTCAGGACTCAAGCCAAGACTAACTGGACTGGCACAGCACCAAAGCAACAGATAAGCCAAAGACAAAAAAACAATGTGCTTTGCTCATGTGAAGAATTGCAGCCAGCCAGTTCCTTTCTCTCTTGGTGTGATTGAAAGGAACTGATATGACAGATATAAATTGATACAATATGTAGAGCTAGATTGAACACAAAAGAGGAAAATAAAACCTTGGAAAGACATACTGTGTTACATACGGTAACATGGTATAAACACACAGAATCATAGCATCATGGAATAGTTTGGGTTGGAAGAGATTTTGAAGATCATATAGTTCCACCCCCCTCTCCTGCCATGGTCAAGCACAACCTCCACTAGACCAGGTTGCTCAAAGCCTCATCCAACCTGGCCTTGAACTCTGCTAGGTATGGGGCATCCACAGCTTCTCTGGGCAACATGATCTAGTGTGATGTGTCCCTGTCCATGGCAGGGGGGTTGAAACTAGATGATCCTTCAGGTCCTTTCCAACTCAAACCATTCTATGATTTTAAGATTCATGATCTCATAAAATCCTGTTTCTGAACACAGTCTATATCCAGAAGTCTACTAATGTAAGTAATCTCAGATAGGTAGGTGATCTTCCTTTTATTAAAACTGTGTCACTGTGACACATGTTAACACAAGTGGGTGCTCAGTTTGGAGGGAGATAATGGTGCTTCTCTACAAATTTCAAGATCCGCAATAGTACTTGGTGTTCTTCAGATGACGGTAGTATACAGCAAACCATAAAGGATATCCTGTACATAGTCTAGACGCTGTACATAGTCTAGACTCCTACACTGCTGGCATAAAAATCCTGTACATGTTAAAATAACCTGTGGGTTTTTTTTCTGAATAATAGACTGTTATCCAGAAACTTACTAATTTTGCTGTCTAAATCTGCTGCATAACTTAGAGGAAGCTTCAGCTTTTCTGGCATTTATGTAGCTTTCTGGACCTGATATTTGGTTTTCAATTTCTTAGCTTGGGGTGCTAGAGGATGATATTATTTTAAGGCACTACATCCTAAGTAATTCCTGATTTTTTGCGTTACTGTAAGTTGGTACAGAATCTGCTTAGCATCTGAAATTCAGAACATTTATCAGATTAGTTTTATAATATTCTAATATTATGGTACTATTTGGCAGCATATTCTATTTAATATTAAAGTAAAATTGACGTAAATTTATCTTCCGTAATACTTGGTTTGTTCTGTTTATAGCACTTTCATTGCAGTAAGTATGATATGCCCACTTGTCTGAAGTATGAAGAGGTATAAATTAATTTTTCAAAATGAAAATTATTACGTTTTTTCCAGTTATGCATAACCTGCTGCAGCTGTCTTCACACACACAGTACCATTGGTCATCTTGTGACCTGATCTGATGAGAAACAGATTTGCTATTATGTTAAGTGTTTTCCCAGGTGGACAGAATTAAACTGAAATGGGAAGATACTGGTACTAAGATATAGCAATCGCTGTTATAGCCTGTGACTTTAAGTAACAGAGCAATAATTGGAAGAACTAGAAAGATGATGATTTGAAAAATACTCTATGAACATGTATAATAACAACAGTTGAACCATAGGGAGTATATAGCTAAATTCTGTGTGGTGGTGGTGGTTTGTTTTGTTAATAGTATCAGAGAATATGATAGATGTTTTGCACCAGCAGCTTTATGAAATATACTTAGAATTTAGATTACAACTTTTAATTATCTCCATTTAATAAAAGAAAGTAGTTTTATTTACTTTTTTAATTACTGTTAGTATGTACACATCATGCAGTGTCTAACAGTTTTCTTTAAGAATGTGCTGTTAATTGACTTTTTATCTAGCATTTCCAGAGTCTTGGACAGGCGTGCTATGGGCATGTATACTGCTATGGAATGCAGAATTCTTACAACTAAATATTCATAAAATAATAAGACTATCATTATAATATGTAATAGTATATGTAATATGTAATACATTCCTGCTAATGTAGGAATGTTTCTTCCAGATGTGTAATTACAGTGTAGACTTGGAATGTACTGATTGTAAGCTCTGCTAAAAGCAGGCCATCCTTTTCAAGTCATAGAATCATAGAATAGTTAGGGTTGGAAAAGACCTTAAGATCATCTAGTTCCAACCCCCCTGCCATAAGCAGAGACACCTCGCACTAAACTATGTCACCCAAGGCTTCATCCAGCCTGGCCTTGAACACTGCCAGGGATGGAGCGCTCACAACCTGCCTGGGCAACCCATTCCAGTGCCTCACCACCCTAACAGGAAAGAATTTCTTCCTTATATCCAATCTAAACCTCCACTGTTTAAGTTTGAACCCATTCCCCCTTGTCCTGTCACTACAGTCCCTAATGAAGAGCTCCTCCCCAGCATCCCTATAGGCCTCCTTCAGATACTGAAAGGCTGCTATGAGGTCTCCATGCAGCCTTCTCTTCTCCAGGCTGAACAGCCCCAACTCTCTCAGCCTGTCTTTACATCGGAGGTACTCCAGACCCCTGATCATCCTCGTGGCCCTCCTCTGGACTTGTTCCAACAGCTGCATGTCCTTTTTATGTTGAGGACACCAGAACTGCACACAATACTCCAGGTGAGGTCTCACAAGAGCAGAGTTAGAGGGGCAGGATCACCTCCTTCGACCTGCTGGTCACGCTCCTTTTGATGCAGCCCAGGATACAGTTGGCTTTCTGGGCTGTGAGCAGACACTGCAGTCGGCTCATGTTCATGTTCTCATCGACCACCACCTCCAAGTCCTTCTCTGCAGGGCTGCTCTGAATCTTCTCTTTGTCCAACCTGTAGCTGTGCCTGGGATTGCTCTAACCCAGGTGTAGGACCTTGCACTTGGCATGGTTAAACTTCATAAGGTTGGCATCAGCCCACCTCCCAAGCGTGTCAAGGTCCCTCTGCAGCATATCCACCGAACCACCCAGCTTGGTGTCATTGGCAAACTTGCTGAGGGCGCACTCAATCCCACTGTCCATGTCAGCAACAAAGATGTTGAACAAGACTGGTTTGCTTTCTGGGTTGTGAGCAGGCTCATGTTCATGTTCTCATCGACCACCACCCCCAAATCCTTCTCCGCAGGGCTGCTCTCAATCTCCTCTTTGCCCAACCTGTATCTGTGCCTGGGATTGCTCTGACCCAGGTGTAGGACCTTGCACTTGGCATGGTTAAATTTCATGAGGTCGGCATCAGCCCACCTCACAAGCGTGTTGAACGGCATTCCTTCCCTCCAGCATATTCACCAAACCACTCAGTTTGGTGTCATCGGCAAACTTGCTGAGGGCGCACTCAATCCCACTGTCCATGTCAGTGACAAAGATGTTGAACAAGGTCGGTCTCAACACTGATCCCTGAGGGACACCACTCATCACTGGTCTCCAGCCAGACATTGAGCCGTTGATCACAACTCTTTGTGTGCGGGCATCCAGCCAGTTCTTTATCCACCGAGTGCCCCACCTATCAAATTGATGTCTCTCCAATGTAGAGACAAGGATGTTGTGTGGGACAGTGTCAAACGCTTTGCACAAGTCCAGGTAGATGATGTCATCTGCTCTACCCCTGTCCATCAGTTCTGTAGCCCCATCATAGAAAGCCACCAAATTGGTCAGGCAGGATTTCCCCCTAGTGAAGCCATGCTGGCTGCCACCAAGCACCTTGTTGTTTTTCATGTGCCTTAGCATGGCTTCCAGGAGAATCTGCTCCAAGATTTTGCCAGGCACAGTGGTGAGACTGACTGGTCTGTAATTCCCCTGGTCATCCATTTTCCCCTTCTTGAAAATGGGGGTTATATTTCCCCTTTTCCAGTCATCGGGATCTTCACCTGATTGCCATGGTTTCTCAAATATGATGGATAGTGGCTTAGCAACTTCATTTGCCAGCTCCTTCATGACCCATGGATGGATTTTATCAGGTCCCNATGGTTTCTCAAATATGATGGATAGTGGCTTAGCAACTTCATTTGCCAGCTCCTTCATGACCCATGGATGGATTTTATCAGGTCCCATGGACTTGTGCATGTTCAGGTTCTTAAGATGGTCTTGAACCAGATCCTCTTCTACAGTGGGCCCAAGGTCTTCATTCTCACAGTCCGTGCGTCTGACTTCCAAGACCTGGGTGGTGCAGTCAGAGCCTTTCCTGTTGAAGACTGAGGCAAAGAAGTCCTTCAGAACCTCAGCCTTCTCCAAATCCTGTGTAGCCAGTTCACCTGATAGCCTCTGGAGGCGGCCTATGTTGTTCCTGGTCTGTCTTTTATTTGCAATGTACCTGTAGAATTCCTTCTTGTTATTTCTAACTCGCCCTTAGCTTTCCTCACCTGGTCCCTAGCTTCCTGGACAACATCCCCATATTCATCCCAGGCTGCCTGTCTTTGCTTCCACCTTTTATAAGCCTCTTTTTTCCTTCCCTTCCTCTTTGATATACTGTTGTGATAATTCCTTTAGAAGGGAATTCTGGTTTTCAGGTAGGTTTAGGTTGTTTTGGTTTTTTTTACCATAAATCCCCAGTGGACCTTAGTTCCTATTCTCCATTCATCTTGAGAAGCTTCTACAAATTTCTTGGTCTTCCCAAAGAATCCTTGCACTTTATTATAGTATCACAATACATAATGGAACATTTCAGGCTTCCTAAGAAGTAAAGGTGATTTGTTCCTGAATTCACATTCTCTGGTATGCATTGCTGTTTGCGTCTGGGCTAATAAATGATACGGCTTTCCACAAGCGTTTGCTGCCCCTCTCTGTCCCACTTCAATGATGTACGACTTCTTTGGTATCCTCCACTCAAGCCTTCACTGAAATATTTTGGCTGTTGTGCAGAGTGTAATTTTTGGACTCTTTTTTCCTTCCCTACCTTTTTGATAGTTTCTTTCTGTAAGAGCTGTATTCACTGTTTTGGTAACAGTTGGTTCTATAACATGTTTTTATTTCTATTACTGCTACATTCAGACAGATGTATGGGATATTGAAATTACCCAGGCCGTTCTGTGGCTGACTACTTTTCTCTTTTATTCCAGTATGTTAATTTTTTTCTTCTATTTGTGTTCTCAGTTGGTATTATAGCAGAAATGTCCTTAAAATATAATAGAAACAGGAGAAGCAGCAAGCACGATTTGTCTTCTCCCTTTGTCTTGCATTCGCAGGACAAATGACACCTGTGCAGATATCATGCACTAAAATAAAATCCTAGTTCTCTGCTGTGTTCAACAAGGGAAAAAAAAGAGTGCTCTGCTGCTTTCAAACAGTGTAGCGTAGAGTAGGAGGAATATAGAGTGTGTTTATTATTTGCTGCTATTTTTACTAAACAATAATGTAAAACCTTTGGCATTGCTAGCATTCACCTTATACTAGATAATTCTGGATAACTCCTACATTAGCGCTGATGTACCTGCACAGCATGTTACAAGAAAGATCCTGTCTCAAGGTCATTTCTTGGGTGTAGATGAAGTCTTCTCTTTGGCAGCAGAAGCATGAAGGATGAGGTTTCCAACCCTCACAGTCTCAGGTATCTCAGCACAATGGGTCCCCCAGGAATTGCAGTATGTGCTTTTCTTAAGATGCCATGGTCTGCACAGGAGCTACTAATGCAGCATTTTGATTTACAGGGGTCATGTCTCACTAGCAAGTGTTAATCAGAGTTTCCTTGATATGCGGCAAGACAAGAGAAAATAATTACCCTGGATGTTTTTTCTCCAAACTGTAATGACAGTTACAGTCTGTATTGTATGAAAGATTGTTACATGGAATATTGAAGTTGAGTGCCTGGGGAACTGTGCTGGGCAAAAGGGTCAGTCCCTTGTGTGAGGTGGAAGATCCAGCTGAGTGCATGACTGCTTCTTGCCATGAGATGCAGCATGCTTTTTAAGTCTTTGGAAGCTCTGTGAGGCAAAACTGTTCTCCAGGCTCTCACTAGGCCAAGGGAGGCCTGCATTTCTTGTTAGACAATACCTGGTGCCAGAGCTCATCTCAGAAATGTTTCCTGATGTAGTTACTATACACATTACAGCACTCATGCTGTGTGTGCTTTCTCCATGTTGTTTTTTGTAAATGTCTTGGCTGTAGGACTTTGCTGTTTTCCTTCTTCCACTTTGTTCTGCTAACTTTTTTTCAAGTTAAAAAGGGGAAAATCAGGAGATGACAACAGTATGAAACCAAGCTCACCAGAAGAACTCTGAATAATATAACTAGAAATGGAGTACAATAGCTAATGCCACATAATTTTCAAACCCTTTTTTTTTTTAAATACCTGACTTCTAGAAAAATAATAGTGAAGGTCTTGATGATTTAAGACAAATTTTTAGAAGCAGGTGTTATGCTAACAAAAATGTTAAATTTATACTAATAACACATCCTGTGCTGAGGGCTCTATGCTGGGATGTGCTAGTATTTTATTTTCAGTTAACATTCCTAAACAGCAATCTCTTAGTAGTTAGTGTGAAATGTTGATATACCATATAGCAAAGAAAAAAATCTTGTGTTTCTCTAAAAGAAGTAGTGCAAGTTATGCCTTTTTCCTAAATTTGAATCTTTCAGGAGATCTGTATATAGTACTGAAGTAATGTATAAACAGGTCCACATTACCACCTGCCAGAAATAGTGTATCTCATTTCATTGCAGTTGTAAATATTGGGGGGTTTATGTGTGAGTATCTTGGTTTTATTTCCAGTTCCATTAGAATGGATGATGAACAAATATTATTATTTTGAAAGGTATTTATTATAGCCAAACATTTAACTGAGGAAAATGGATTTCACATTCTTTACTGTTCTGCCTCTTATTTGTGAGTTCATTTGGAATTGCAAGCACATTAGCAGTGGCAGATTTCAAGATCATCATGGTCATTATACCCTTTTGAACCCCTAAGCTCTTTGTGGTCTGAATTTCTGCACTTCTATACTTATGTGGTAGCTAGAGGTCCAATTTTAGTATTTTTAAACAAGTGTTGTGCAAATGTATTTCCAACAGGGGTTGGTTGGTTTGTTTGTTTGTTTTGTGTGGCTTAGGTTTTTTTGTCATTGCTGTTTTGGGGTTTTCTGTTTGTTTGGGGTTTGTTTACTTTTAACTAATGATATTCCAAACCAATAAAATTCCCAAACTTTGTAAATATGACTCTGTGCTAGAAGGATGTAAAGATACAGTTCTTCCTTTACAGTGATACAATCAGCTAGTTGTCTGGTTCATTTGCTAGGGTTTTATTCAGCAGTTCAATCATTGAGTCTGAGTTTCTCCTCCTAGATATTTATCAGAACAACACAAAAATCTGATCAACATTTTGTCTCCAAAAAAAGGTCTTTAAACTGACAAGATCTCATGAAATTTCATGGGAACAGCTTGCAGACTATCTCATGAGCCTAGGTTTAGCTACAGTCTTAGCTATTAGGTTAATTTTTCATGCAAGTCAAATTGAGTTTTAGTTAATGATCACTAAGCAGTACCTATTTTCTTTTCTCCACCCAGTCAGTACCAGAATTGCTGCTATTTTGGCTGACCTGAGATAAAAAGATGTATGCATGGAAAAACTGCTTTACTTTTCCTGTGGATGTCTGTTATACTTTTTTCTTCCTTTCCAAGATCAAGAGCTCCACAATAGGGCTTCTAAATTGATATTTTTCTAATGCTGTTTTGTATGAGTGAAATTTTAACACTTCATAATCATTCCTTAACTGAAAAAGAATGATCTGATAGAATCTTCAATAAAAAAGGCTTAAAAGATGCAAAAAACCAATGAAATGGACTTCTGTGCAGGGAGCTAATCACACTTCTGTGTAATGTTTTTGGATGCATTAATTTGTTTATGCAGCAAATTTAGAATATGTTATTGAAAGTACAACACATGACAAAGGAGAATTGAGTTTCATTACTTGAATGTAATTATCTCACTCTATGTGAAACAGTCTTTTCTTGTCAAGAGCAAAGTAAAAGTGCTAAGCCTATTATAACATCTCTTTTGATGTTTTTTGTAGGATGGAATAAAAGATGAATGCTCAATGCTGAAGCTGCAGCTAAAGGAAAGAGATGAACTCATAGCTCAACTTCGTGAGGAGTTGGTAAGCAGGAAAAGCAATTGGTTTTGACTGTTGGTGGTTTTCAGTGATTTGTTCTGGTTTTGGTTTGTTTTGTGTTTTTTTTTTTTTTTTT
>NDXB01000892.1:12706-32741 GCA_002631895.1 Agapornis roseicollis
AAAAAAAAAAAAAACCCACAACCCACCAAGATCATGAGAATTTGCTAATTGTGAAAATCAAGCCATTATGTAGAGGACTGAATGATTTCAGTAAAATTACAGCAGAATCCAA
This sequence comes from Agapornis roseicollis, assembly GCA_002631895.1. Taxonomy (NCBI): domain Eukaryota; kingdom Metazoa; phylum Chordata; class Aves; order Psittaciformes; family Psittacidae; genus Agapornis; species Agapornis roseicollis. The sequence goes on from NDXB01000892.1 coordinate 12,819, forward strand.
AAGCACAACCCCAGTGGAAGCTAAGAGAACCAGCCTCTCAAAAGCAAGTCTGCCTTGTTCTCTGTGAGCACATTTATCCTCCTAGCCAGCAACCTGCTGAAGGCTAAAATGTAGAAACTTGCACAGTCTGAAACATGCAGGTGTTGTACATCTCTTGTTCATCTCTTCATACTGTTTATCAAGCACAAGCCTGAATACCTTAATTCTAACAGTACTGCAATTAAGAATACCCAAAGTATAATATTTCCAAAATTAAAGGTCTTCAGATTTCTCACATTGTCTGGATTTGAGTTAGGCCACTGAAAACCCATTTTCAAAACTAAAATCATACATTCTTACAGTTTCATTGGGTACAACTAACATTGGAAGTGACATCACCATTTCACTTGGGAAGTAACTGCTAATTAAGTAGCTGGGCCTTACATACAGAGACATAATAATGGAAACATAGGTAATTACCAATAATCAGAATGAAGAGATCATGTAGGTTTCTATAACTTTACAATTCAATAAAACGTGGCATTTTGATGTTACTACTTGTCTAAAATAATGCTTGCTATTTTTCACAAAGATGGGTAAACTGTTCAGTTTATTCAGAAGCAAGGATAACTGTCTCAAAGCAGGAATTGAAACAAGTCTCTAACTGCCAAGATCAGTGCCAGAAATTAAGATAGCATCTCAAGATTTTTTTTATAAACTACCAAGAGATGTTTATTTAACTTTACATCTAATATTTGTTTGGTGACTGAGGAAAAAAATTTACAAAGTTCAACCACTTTGCCTCTGTTCAGTGTAGGAACTTTATGGTTCAACAATGAAATGATCAGCACTTGGGAATTACCAGGCAAGAAGTGAAAACTTGCCAGGCACTCCAGACATCAGTTTCTGTAACACACAACTGAAAAGTTTTAATCTCATTCCGTGTTGCGATCAAAAGAGGCAACTGCTTCTCCTGCTCACTGATGTTGCTGTGGCACCAGGAATTAATTAAAAATACATTAAATTGAAGCCCTTCTTTTCCTGGCCATACATATTTAAAAGCACAGGATTTACAGTTGACTGTTTATACATTCTATGTATATTGCAGAACCTGGTCTTGTAATGAACATTACATGTACTATGTTTTCACGCACAAGCTTTTCTATGAGAAGAAAGGAATTTTGATCACAGTCCATTGTGATATTTTTCAGGGACAGAATTCTAGTTTGCTAATACCAACATGTATCCTTCCTATCAAACACTAAATTCAAGCATCCCTAACCTGATGCTCACTGGCATAACAGCAGGAATAATGTAAAATAATGTAAAATAAGGTTAAACCACAACAAGGTAATATTGCTATTTATTTCCTAAACAGTGTAGACACACAAAACACAAAGCACTAGATATGGAACACAGTCAGCTAAGAATAAAAAGTGTCTTTATCTTATAAATAGGAAGATACAAAAATAAAACGCATAAGAAAACATTACAGAAAGCCTTTTGGGGGCTGGAATGGAATAAATGTTCTAGAAGTGGAGAAAATCTGTTCTCAAGGACATGTGGTAAGCTATCATTTATCACTCTCTCTAAATGTATGATATAGGTGTATGGTTAATAACATTTTACTCTCAACAGTGTACAAACTAGGGTCTGAAAGTAATACAGTAATTTGTAAAACCAGCATATGTTCTTGTGATAAGTGGGAAGGAATATCCTCTCAAAACTGCACGTTTGCTTTACTGGATATAAACCTGTGAGGAAACATCTAAAATCTGCCAGTTGTTGATAAGCACAGGCAAATTTATAGACTCTTGCACAAACTAAACATTTTGTAAATTTCCAAAGGCATGTTATTTTATTATTTATTCTTTTTTTTAACTCCAGTTCTTGGAAAGTTTATTCCAATAAGACATTTTGGAAATAATTTCTATTGATCAACTTTTTCATTGAAAAAAAGAGCATTTTAGTTATATATGTGCAATGGGTTTGAAACCCTGATTTGGATCTGGTACCAAAGGATCTACCAAGGATAGTTTGCTGGATATTACCAGCATGGCAATCCAGCAGCAGGATTTATCCCTCTGGCATAAAAGACCAACTGCATTTGAAGTAGAATCTCCTGTCCTTGGAGTTACCCAGAAGCCATCTGGACACAGTCCTGGGCAAACAGCTAGAGGTGGCCCCGCTTGGGATGGGAGGTTGGACTAGATGGCCTCCAGAGGTCCCTTCCAACTTCAACCATTCTGTGATTCTGTGCATATGGGAGTTGTAAGCCCATGTTAAAGCACACTGAAACATGCAGCTACACACGCTGTTTGTACTAGAAATTAATATATCATGCTATGTAGTACTTTGAAAATAAGCCTTCGGGCCATGCTCTTCCCATTTGTTATCTGTGACAAACCAGCCTGTCCCAAATACCTACCTATGGTCTAACCAAGATTCCAGCAGACACTTGGTTATATGCTTACTTTCAAATAGATAAATAATCTAGCAGAATCAACCAGCACTTTTATATGCTTGAAGGCAAATATGCCCATAAATGCCTTTATATGTGGTTGCCTTTTGTAGAGTAATATTGTGCTTAGAATTTATGATTTACAGTGTTTATTAGTCCTTTGAGCACTGTCTATATTTTGAACTCAGAACCAGTCATATTAAAATAACACAAAACTGGTGAGAAGAAATCACATACCTACTCTGAGTCATTTCAAAGTCAGCACATGATCTCTTAACAGTAGATTTGTGGAAATGATTAATAATTTACTTGCCATTCATAATTTAGTTGACAGGTTTTGCCTTTTTTTAGTTACTAATGAAATGCCTATGAGTGGATCACAATTTTCTCATATTTATTATTCATTACAACTATTTGCTGAATAATTTCTACAAACAGTTCCTCTTTTGTAGCTCAATCCCATTGTGAATGTTTATTATTCAAAATTTAGTCTGTGAAACTAATTGCCTAAGCCATATATTAGATTCTGTTCAGTGTTTGCCTGAACATTGTTCTTCTACCCAGTATATGTTCTCCAAACACCCTTTCCTCCAGTATAAACTTAAATTGTACTCTTCCGTGAACACACCTTTTGTAAAGTTATTCATTGGAATGTTCATAAAAAACAAACACTGTGAAACAATTGAATTTTCAAATCTGTACAAATATTGAAGGATATTTTTTCTTCAGGAGCAACTAAGTCTACCGATAAAAGCACCATCTCAGTTATTGACCAAATGGCCAAACATGATGATCCTGTTCTCCTACTCAGAGAAAACAGGAACATGGTAGCATCAAAACTAGATGCCTTTTCATTTCCACATCTCTTGTATCCAGTTTTTCCAAGTATTGAAAGCATTGCTTAAAGCAATATGGCAATCCCCAAAGTGCTACTTCACTGCAGGGTGACTATAAAACTGTTAAGGTTTTACTGGGAAGGTGAAGGGTAAAAGAGAAATACACAAAATGAAAGTATACACATCACACACCTCTTCTGTAGCCCCCAAAATTTCACATAACTGGCCTCCAAGTGTTTGTGGAGATTCCCCTCACATGCCAAGATCTTAAAGCCTTCTAATTTTGTTCTTTTCTGTGTTGACTGGATTTCAGATTTTTCAGACTTGGCATTCATTTACTCATGTTTTCAGATTCCTTTCAGTAACCCTTAGCACCCAGCAATTTTTTGAGACTGATTTAGCAGTAAGGACTTTAAGGAAAACACCAACTATTGTGAGAAGCATGTAATAAATCTGAGAGACCTGACATTGTTGAAAGGCAGTAGTGTTGCAGAGCGCTTTTACAAATTTGAGAGAGGTGAAATATTTGCCCAACTTCACACAGCTACCCAGCAACCCACATCAAGCTACTGCTTAATGCTATCGTTAAGAATTAGAACTGAAATAAGATTTAAGTGACACACAAACTCACAAAGGCCTTTCTGCAGAGGGATGAATTTTACACTGACTCACCTGTCAAAGGTTATTAATTTCATCTGAATTCAAGAGGCACTAATACCATTAATATTGGCAAAAATTTGATTCAACATTCAATGATGGAATTAATAGTTCCACTGGATTCTAATGAAATAATGGAGAATTTGACTCTTCAGGGAACAACTCTAGAAAATGGTACAAATGCAAAACAATTTTGAAAAACTCTTTCTCCAATTCCACTAAGACAATTCAGCCCTATCTTTCTTTCAAAGATGTCACATATTATTCATGGAATTATTACTTACATTCTCCTACCAGCGTGCTTTGATCTTTGTGCTGGTGCTGCTTGTGTTTACAAAATGAGAATGGTGCAATGGGAGGAGTGCTTTAGAATGAAAAAGCATTTGGAGCACAAGACTGATTCAGAATAGTAGAAAAATGCAGTACTTTGGATGTATTTTAATCTGAAAAAATATCAAGAGAGAAGGGTTGGATTTTTTTTTCCTTGTCAGAAGTTCTTTTGAGAGCTTTTTGTATTCCTTTCACAAATTCTACATATTCCCTAGCTATTGTCTCTCCAAGTTATTACCCCCAATAATATGGATAATTATTCCAGGATCATCACTCCTCATAAGTCTCCTAAAGGTTAATGCTTTTTTCCAGCTGGAAATCTATTCAGTGGTTACATTTCTCATTATCTCTTTCAGAGGTATATTGCCTGTAGACAACTGTGGGTCTTTCTGCTCCCAGGTTAGGGGCTGAGATTTTTCCCTTTATTATGCAGTGTCTTGGTGTGGATGAATACCATGTACAGCACTCCCACAGGGAAGTGTAATGCATTCATGTCACAGGGCTAGGCACAGTTAAGAAACTATATACTGCCAGCTACATTATGAAGTATTCCAAGTACTAGTGGCTGTATTTTCTGAAAATTCAATTTTTTTGCAGCTCCAGCAAGAAACCTTGCTTATCTAACAAGGGTGTTTTTAACTCAGCTTTAATGTTAGCTCCCAAGTCATAGCAAGGTACCACAGCTAGCACTGGCCACAGCAAATTAGCTCTTGATTCTGCCATTGTCAGTTCTAGAGTTTATACCACTGGTTTTTTTAAGATAGTGTGAATGCTGCTGAATCCTGTAACAAACTCCTGCTATTCTTCCAGGAGGCACATGGCTGTTTCATTATTTAAGCAAGAAAAAGTTTTAGTGAGTGCCTGCATAAGGTCAAGAAAATTTTTCTTGAAGTACTCTACTGTGGGTACCCTTTAAACAAAAAAGGAAAAAACAACCAATAAAAAAAAAACACATACAAAAAAACCCCCATACTTCTAGGACAGATATAGTTGTTTGGTCACCAGATGTCAGGAATTTGCATCTCCTTCCCAAATAAAATATACACTATGTGAACCTGATGGCCTACTGGCTTAGATTCCTTCAGGTGCATTTGCTGGTCCCATCATGGCAGTGGAGATAAAAACATACTGAAAACTGAATATATACTCTGGGATTCTTTCCTTTCTTCCCATTTATGATTCCTTTTAAAAATGCAGGAGTTATGTGTGAAAACTGACACTAATATCATCTTTAAAATGAATTCTAAACGTCCAGCAAATTAAACCTCATTGAGGTGTGTTTTCCTCTGTGTTGCCAGGACATCAAGACAATCTAAATCTGCCAATGGCCCTTCAAAAACCTTTTAGCAAGCCTGAAGTAACATTGCCATAGAGACATAGATAAATGACATTGATACAAAAAAAAAAATTGTACTGGGCTTACTTTTAATTGCTTACAAAGAATACACACAGAATGCATGTGCATGCTTCACTGGAAGAAAGAATTATATTTTAAGAACCTCAAAGACAATTTGGGATTTTAATCGTACAGGACAATTATTTTTCCTTGGGTTATCAAAATACAGAATGATTTTGCAACCAATTACATGTTTTCAATTTTGCAGTCTTCTTTCCTCAGCATTAATGCAAGCTTCCATGAACTTAACAGAATTTAATAATATCTTAACTGCCTGACAGTGCTGTAGGTCTATAATTGTGTGTCACCTTGCAATGCTAGTTTGTATAAATTTCTTTTTCCTTTCAGCAATCTACTGAATAATTCCGAACACTGCTAATGAAGGATTACTCCTAGACAAATATTTCTTAGTGAACTATCACACAAAAAATAAAATTCCTTATTCAGATGTAGACAGCATTTCCTGGAAAGCATTTAACATTAATTTAGAACCTTTTTACTGACAGCTGCTCAGCAGGACAAAATCTCTTCATTTGATTAGAGTCTTGCAGTCTCTTGAAGGTTGTTACTGCAAGAGAGTCATTAGGATTCTCTCACCTTCAGACACAGGTATATTGAAATGTGCAAGGAGGTTTCCTTTTGATTGCTTAAAATAAACATGTATTTATTATGAAACACACAACCAAAACTAAGATAACTCTGAAGTGCCCACCTATAAGTAACAAAATGTCAAGTTCTAAGGAGACATGCCTCAATTTACCTGCACAATCTGTTCATGACTGTGGTCATGCCTCCCTGTGCTATTGTGTTCCATAATGAAGTCAGTGAAGGACACAGGCTTATTCCTGACTCCTTTCAGGACACTTTCAAAGATGAATTGGATGTACATTGTGGAGATTTTTAAAAAACAAAACTCCCACAAAACTAGTTTGCTCAGTTTTATCTCCCGGATGAGATTTCTCTTCAACTGGATTACAGCTGACCATATACCCAGTAACTGTGAAAAATCCTTCATTCTGTTCTTGATACTTATTCTCCTGAAGCTGAATTTAGGTTAATGTAATGTCTTGGGTATACTTGTCTTTTATGTTCCTAAGTGTACATGTCCTGAATCTAATACACCCTTCTGCTGGGGAAAAAAGAAAAAGAAAAGAAAAAAAAGATAAACCAAAACAACCCATATAACCCCCCCACCAGCCTACTGCCTTACTGCCCAGGAATTTATTCACTGCCTGATCTCTGCCCTCTCCACTTCATGTATGAAAGCTGAGCAATATAGCTCAGTTTTGCCACCATAAACACAGTTCCCATGTAAGTGGATTTGGATAAGACAAAATGTTAATCCTGACCTGAGCTAACACCATTTATAACTAAACACACTGGTAGAAAGGATTTAGGATGTTAATTGAGTGTCATACTGCAATGCTTAACTCATAATTCCACAATCAATGGACTTCAGTGAAAAACTGGCATAAGAAGTTACTGACTTTCTAGCACCATAACTGCTTGTGAAACTGCTATAAATCATGACACAAACTGATCTGGAATAAAAATAACTTCAGAACTTGGGAAAAGACCATCTTCCCAAGTTAGTATGCTATGATATAACGATACGCAGTTGAACCAATACAGGTGAGAGAGCTACCTTTCACCACATGGGGGCAGGGCCATATGGTCAGGTGTGAATAAACCAGCCTCAGCACCAAAGCCACTGTATCCTGACTTTTATAGCCCCGAGTGGGCTCGTCTGGCGTAGCACCTTAGAAGAGAAGCTCTTGGCTCTGTATTTCCACATTTTCAAAAGTGGCTGCTCACTTTATGTTATTTTTAAGCAGATGCATTCACCATCTCCACCCTGTTCCCAGCAATCTCTGTCAGTAGTTATCTCTGAAAACAACTTCTAATATAATGACATTGAAAAGGTGCCCATTTGAAAACCTGGCCTTAAAAGAAAGGCATAAAAAAGTCAATTTACTCTGGAATTCCTAGCTTCTAGCATCAAATCACTTTTTCAGTAAAGAATTCTGAAATGTGTTATTAGGTCAATTCAGTGTATCTCACTGTGGGCCTGAAATACTGATAGAAATATAAAATAAACAGTGGCATTGGCTGCACCACATAGATCCAAACATGTGCATTTTGCAAGTAACAGGAGTAAAAATGTCAGTGGGGTTTTAAACTAAGCTCAAGAGGAAAAATTGTGACAGAGATCTAAATACATGTAAATAAGACAACTTCTTTTATGGGCATAAGAGAGAAACATAATTTAACGTATGTCTTGCTAACTCCTGCTTATCTGTGAAATATTAAGCATCAGCATTTTTTTAATTTAAAAGAAAAATTAAAAAAGAAAATCTTGTCACTGCAGTGCACAGGAAAGACGACATTCAGAGGGTGAAAGCCAGCTGCATAGAGAATGACCTTGATGTTTGTAAACCCACTTTTGTTACAGAAATTGAAAGGAGGCCCAGGTCTTATGCTAGAGAGACTGGAGAACTGAATTTTCTTCCTAGTTCTGCCACTGATTCTCTCATGATAGCAGCCAAATTGCTTCAGTCAAAACTTTTACAAGCAGCTGCTGTGTATTCGACATGGTCTAGCGTGAAGTGTCCCTGCACATGGCAGGGGGGTTCTTTCCAACCCAAATCATTCTATGATTGTGAGCTCTCAGTCTGACACACAAAAAATTAGGTATGCAAAAGTTTTAATAATTCACAGCTACAAGTGAAGTGAAATGACTTGCTTGTTTTAAAACTCCAGCTCTGGACAACTATTACAAACTATGTACTTTCAAAAGTAAAGTCATGACTATTTCATTAGACACCCAAACTGGTCTGTGCTTTGAGGATGTACCACTGTCCTGTAGTTCCATGTTGTAAAACAGAAACAATAATAACCACTTATTTCACAGGAGCATTACAAAATGGAGACACTAACATTTGGGAACTCAAATCTCAATGCTGTAGTTTCAATGGAGCCCATCACCCTTATGAGGAAATCAACAGTATTGTATTCAGAGAAAGATTTAAATATTGCATCAAGGAAGGGAGCCACAAACTGAATGAAGCACATTTTTAAATGATATATTGGAAAACTGCCAGTTAAATGTGTGATCTCCATCTTGTGACCTGACTGACAGGCTGGGAGTCAGTTGGAGAAGTGTGCTGGGCTCTCCTGCAATTAAGGGTCTATTGTAATGCAAACCCACCTTTCAGCCCAAATACTTTAAAAGTTTGGTTAAGCTCCTAGCAATGGATTTCAGACTCTTATAATGAAAAGTTCTGGGAAGCTTAAATATAGTCTTGTTTTCTGTATCACATCTAACGTACACTTGTTAGCAAAGTCCTCATGAAAAGAAACATTTGGCAAACTAACACAAGAACAATTTGGAATAGCATTCCAATGCTGGGAGATCATATCTTTCAAAAGGCTTTATGTTAAAAGAACTTGTAAGACAGAAATTGTCTTTAGAAGGTGTGAGTTTCTTAGCTAGTTTTATGCAAAAATTCTTATTTGGACAGGATCTGTTTATTAATTGAGTCTAGTTCTAATCACTCAAATTATGATCTCAGAGTCTGCGCTATTTAATTAGTATTTAAGTACATGTACAGTAGCTACATTTAATTACATTCCTAGATTTTCATCTATTATCTGACAGATGATTTGGCATTCAAACATCTTCCAAAAAATAGAAAGTGAAAAACCTAATATGAATAACAATCAGCAATACAGCATGCTGTTACCCAGAACAAGCCTAGAATAAATGCTAGATCATAGACACAAAAAAGTAGTTGCCAAATCATTATAACCAAAGTATTAAAGCAATAGAAGGCCCTAAGCTAAAATTTTCTTTCTCCAGTGGTGTTTTGTTTTTGTTTAGATTCTGTTTCGACATTTAGTCCTACAGATTACAAGCTTGAGTGGTGGTGCCCAAGAGACCCTAGTATCAAAGGTATCAAAGATGGGGACAGTGATGTTTGCAAATGAGAAAGTAACACTGCAGTTCAGTTATTCTTACCCCCAACTTAAACATGCACATATTTTTCCAGACTTCAAAGGTTTCTCCCCAATTTCTCCGAACACTGTTTACTTTGTCTGCATAGGGACCAGTAGGGAAAAGAAAAAAGGTACAAATAATGCATAGTAAAGCTTGCTAAATTTCTTTGCATTTAAAATTGTTCTTTAAGCTAAGTTTCCTAAATGCCTTTAAGGTAGACTTCGTTAAGTGAAATAGTAATTGAACTCCTGAATGAGACTAAGATTACTGCTGCATATATGAGCAATGTGAAAAGGATTTATAGGGACAGAAAGCGGGAAGATTAAACGAAAATGGACAGCTAATACAGCTCATGGACTTAAACAGCCAAAAGCTAACATCTTCACATGCAATGCTAGTGCTAAAATCACAGCACAGCTCAGTATTATGAAAATCTTGACTTAGCCTATGCACACAAAGGCCTTTTATTTTCAACTGTCTAAATGATTTTTGATGTCCCTTTGCTGACAGGATTACACTCCCGTGCATTACAAGTGAGTGTAAGATTAGGCTGGGCTGTTCTTTACTTGGGATGTTTCCCAATTCAGGGTTTCTGACCCAGAATTTTGTGTTTTAATTTAGTTATCCATTGACTGTTTTGTTACTTTACAAACAGAAAATCAGTGAGCACTGCAGTACCCTTAAAACTCCTGTGTCATTTCAGTGGTTCTTTGAATAGACTGTAACTACAGTGTACAGCAGTGGTTATGCTGTAAGACAAAATTCCACAGGATTTTTCCTAATGTTCTGGAAAAGGAATTAAAAAGGATAAATACGCAAGAAGTGATCTAGCACTCCTAAAGATCTGATTGCTGTCGCTTAGAGGCATGATGATTTACCTCACTATTGGGAATGTGTTTGTTGGATTTTTCTCCATCCTTTCACATGACACCATCTGTTTTTAATGTTGGCACATTTACATTTTAAAACAACCCAGAGACCCAGCTTTACATATTTATATTGCTAAATGTGAATGAAATTCAAACTGAAATGCATCAACAAATTCTGCAGACACCCAAGGTATCTATTCCTTTCCCTGACTTCTCCATAATCTTTTACTTGATCTATAAATCCTGTAGCTTGTTTGGTGTAACAGACTGTATTGTCATCATAATTTCAATTCTGTTAAAAATCTCACAATACTTTATGAGGTATTTGTCTTAGGTTTTCAGGTCCTTCAATCAACACTTTTTGCAAGGAAGTCTTCATCTCTTTTGCTTGCAAATTAAAACTGCACTTTTAAGTGTTACAGGGCTTAAAGATTACTTTTCTAAAGCCCCCAAATACCTAAAATTATAAAGAACTCCGTGAATAAACATTAACAGGGAGCATCAGAGATTGACAGGCCATTTTACAACAGTAACTGAAGTGTTAAGTCTAGTCTTGTACTGACATTGTCATCAAAGTCTCTGCTCAACTTCCCACTTTGTTTATTAGGTGAAATATCCAGTTATGATTATCCTAAATTCAGAACTGGAGAAATCATGAAATGCAAGAGCCAGAGCAATAGAATATTGCCAAGTAAGAAAGCTAAGCAAACAAAACCAAAAGGGGAATTGTACTCCCAAGTGAGAGATCTAGGAGTCAGAGCAGGAATCGGGTTAAAGAGCAAACCACAAGAGAAAGATGAGCTGAAGTATCAGCAAACTCAAAAGCAACTTGTTGAGTGTACTAGAGGAAAAACCTATGCCAGATGGGTAAGCAAGCTTTTGGTCAGGCTAAGAGACCAGTCTTCAGTCCTGGTAGACAAATTACAGCCAGGTGGCTGCTGTACTGAGTCTTGAAAAAAAGACACCACAGACATCCAATTGAATTTTGTAAACGTAGGACAATTTCCATCCACAAGTATAACATAAATGCTTAAAATACATTAAATACTGCTATAGACAGTATGTAATAAGTGACCTGATAGATCATTGTGAGCTTTGAGTTGCCAGCAATCTCAGCCCATTGTTGCTTTCTGGTTATTATCTTTGCCTTCATTTTAGAGGCAGATTTTAATGAGATCCAAAACTTTCTCCTTATATGTAGGTATTTTTTTAAAATAGGCAGTACTTTATATGTGTGAGAGCAAATGTACATGGCTGTAGACAGATTTTATATGCTGTAGCAGAAAGAATGTCTGCAATGCCTGTGTGAACCCACCAGCATAGAGGTAGACATAGTGAAGAGGGTAATAGTGTATTATGCTCCATCTGCAGCTGAAAACTCTGTCAGTTACCAGAAAAGTAGAAGAGGGATATAGGGGAACACAGGTTACAGATACAAAGAGACAGAAGTTTAATAGCAAGTATAGCAGAAAAAAGGGCATGAAATAATTTGATACAGGTGGATGTTGTCAGCTTATTGCTTTTTATTTATAGACCTACACAGATGCGTATAGCGCTTTGTCATACAAAAATTAAATTGATGCAGATAGCTGAAGGAGCAGAGATGTGAAATCAGAATTGGTATGAAGAGAATATTAAAATGAACTAAATTATCCAGAAATAGGGACGACTTTATCCTCTGGTCACTGCAATAAATATGCAATGAATTATTCTGAAAAAATACTAAGTATCTTCCTAATTAGGTCTACGGTGTCACTGTACAATGTAGGGTGCTCAGACAGGAATTAGTGATAAGCAGATAAGCCTTCCATAATAAAAAAAAAAGTGTAAGAGTACAAAACAAATTATAGCAAAAGCCACACCACACACAGACATATCCAAAGAAGATGTCTGATATCCCAAGCAGAGATTTTTTCCTGAATGAAAGTCCTCTCAAAAAAACAACCTTTTCTAGAAACGACAAGACCACACCAATAGAACTGCCTGTAAAGTCTGCAAGAAACCTGTTTTTTTTCTGCTACCAGAATCCCAGAATGATTTGGGTTGGAATGGACCTTAAAGCTCAACTAGTTATAAAACACCTGCCATTGGAAGGGGCACTTTCCACTTAGAAAAGGTTGCTGAAAGCCCCATTCAACCTGGCCTTGAACACTTCTAGCGATGGGACATCCACAACTTCTCTGGGCAACCCATGCCAGTGCCTCACTACCCTTATGGTGAAGAATTTCCAAAAGTATCAAGAGTCCATTAACATTGTCTCAGAATACGTCTTTCATATTTGTACACTCTTAGTTGTTCTGAGCAATGCAAGACTTTTATTTATTCCATTAATACTTGAATTCTTGGAGGGAAGTGAATGGAGGAAGGGTTTCAAAAGAGCCAAGAGCAATCAAAGGCACTGTTTGAGATATACAGTAATACTCAGCTAGGGTCAGTTTCTCACATTCTGATGCAAAAAATGAGAGTACATTGCAGTGGTTATGTATTACCCACCAACAAGTGCCATTTGGGGTGCCACCACCTATGGTCTTCTTTGTAGAAGGGAAGTAACTTGCATGAAGGTTGAAGTAACAGAATGAATCTGATCAGTTTTCTTTAAAGTTAATTATAGCATCATCGCTTGTTTTCTTTGTTTTCTCTAAAATGAGCACAGTGAGGAGAATGGACAGATACAGGTATTGTATTAGATATATAAATTCCCATTCATACTGAGTAAGTCATTGTAAAAATGCTTTAAAGTTAACAAACATTCTCAATTCAATACAGATAAAAATACTACATTCCTGCCTTTAATATGAAATGAATAAATTATTAGTTGTGCAAACAACTTTTGAATTCCATATCTGGTACTGCAGAAGCAGTATCAATGATTTCTTTTCATACATTTGAGATGTATAAAGATAGGCAGCAAACACTAGCTCTTCAGAAAGTCCCCAGACTGTTTTTAATCACTTTTCTAATTTTTTTTAAATGAGGACTTAAGAACTTCCATTTTTGTAACACACAGCAGAGCTTATTCTTATTTCTAGTGCTGTGGAACACTAATGGTTTATTATTCAGTACTTGATATGAAGATGAGTGTTATTTACAACTCTAAATGATTTGGATTTTTGAAAATCTCTGATTCAGTTTCACAAAGCAGCAAAATGATGGTTTAGATTAGATGCATGAGAGAATAAGAACTGGCTGGAAAACAGACGACTCAAACATATTTCTAAGGAGAAAAAGAATAAAACACATTTTCCTGAAGGAAAGGGAGTTATTTTTATCTGTCTTTCCTATGTTTAAGTGTTTTCTTTTTTTTCTTTTAATGAAAGCGCTATGGCAGACAATTCACGTTTTGGTTGAATACAGAGCAAGCAGCAAGCTAAATGATATACTCAATACAAGTCTCATGCAATAATGATGAAAAAAGTGTAAAATTACTGTAACCAAAGCAGACACTTTATGAACTAAAGTCTTCTCTAAATTCAGTATGTGTAGGCTATATAACGAAAATGGAAATGCATTAAAAAAAAAGATGAAATCGTAGACCAGACTGGCCAAAAGTTTTAATGAGATTGTAAAATATTATGATAAGCCTCTGTTTAAAATATACTCAGCCTTTGTCACTGCAGTATAAAGCAGACAAAAACCTAGCAAGATGTCAGGAAACATAATTAGAAGTCAAGCTGGCATGGAATTATGGTCCTCAACAAACACAAGGAGCCAGTTTTGAGCTCCTGGCCTGTGATGAGAAGTTCTGCTGAATTCAGCACAAAGAAAGAAATAACTCAAATAATTGTGGGCTGCAGGACTAGACTTTGGTCATTATTTAATCTAAATACTGTAGAGCTTCAGTCTAGTAATGGTGACATGAACTTTGCAATGAACAGCTATTTAACAAAGGGGTCAAAAGTCTGCTGGCGCTACTAAAGAAGCAACCACTTAATTTCAGGCAGCATGCAGATACCCTGCTTCCAATACATAGAAATCATTACAAAAGAAATGGATATTTGTAGTCAAACTTATCATCCTTGCATTGTCATATACAGACAGACACACACATTACTCTTTTATTAGATTAGTTAAGATTAACTTCAGGTTTGGGGTTTTTTTCTAACTCTGAGGCTGTGTTTTAATAGAGGCATTTCACAGAAGGTTTAATGTTTAGAATTGGGTAAATTCCACTCAGCAAAGATAAAATTTGCATAATAGGACTGCAATTAAAGATCTTCTAGGAATAAATTTCTCCTGAAATATCTAACATTTATAAGTGAAAATACCATCAGAACAAATCAATGCTTGAGGTTCAATTCTAGGTTTACAGAAATAGCTGTAGAAAATAAGAATGTAAAATATATATCATTGTGAAATATGATAGCTTTCAGCATAGCCAGGGGTTTCTATTTTTTAATCAACAGTTCATCAGTCTTTAGCTTAAAGTACATCAAGTATGATAATGGTCATAACTGTTTTCTGTTCACTTAAAAATATTAGTAGTGAAACTTACTGAACTACTCTGGCTTGATTAAATGCATAGCAAAAGTCAAGCACTGGCATGCTTATTTTCCCATGCCAGAGCATACAATGACATATGTCATACACTTTTCATTTCAAAAGGGCATCAAGGTAGCGCAATGCCTGTGAAAGATAGCTGACATGAAATAAGTCATACACCAGATATTATCCCTTGCAGTGATAAATGCTTTAGTAAGCTGGATGTCGAGGGGAAAAAAAAGAGGGCTGAGGAGAATGAATGTGCCTTAAACATGATCGTCATTGTTCTAATGAGTTATTTAGTTACACATCCCTCTCCCGTTGCTAAGTAGGGGAGTATATCATGATAGCTGTTCTGCAGAACATTCATCATCACAAAATCAGGTACTTTACACAAGCTGGTCTGCTTAACACCTTCTTATTTGTGCACGTACCCAGTATTTTGTATTTGTATGTGTCTGAGGAAGTTCTACCTATACAAATCTTAAAAGTGTGCAAGACCAAAAAAAAAAAAAGAAAATTTTCCTAAAATGGTTGCCCTGAGTCACCAGAAATTCAGAACTGGATATTTTTAAAATTACCTAATTCACAGGTGGTCCTATACTAACCATATACAAACAACAAGATGCATTGATTCCTGTTTCTGATGGTGGGGAGGGGCTCTTCATTAGGGACTCTAGTGACAGGACAAGGGGTAACGGGTTCAAACTTAAACAGGAGAGGTTTAGATTGGATATAAGGAAGAAATTCTTTACTGTAAGGGTGGTGAGGCACTGGAATGGGTTGCCCAAGAAGGTTGTGAATGCTCCATCCCTGGCAGTGTTCAAGGCCAGGTTGGACAGAGCCTTGGGTGATATGGGGTTAGTGTGAGGTGTCCCTGCTTATGGCAGGGGGGTTGGAACTAGATGATCTTAACATCCTTTCCAACTGTAACGATTCTATGATTCTATGTTAGAACTAAGTATTAAAAAAAAAAAAGGTTTCCAAAGTTCCCATCCTTTTTCTTCTTAAGTGTTCTAGAAATCATTTTGGATGCTGCCGCCACTTTCCCCTCCCCCCAAAAAAAAGCTTGATATCGCATGCTTTATGGAAGCTTCCAAATTAATTGCAGTAATTTTTCATGTGACTGTTTCATAAGAATTAAAAACTATAAAAAAGGGGTGGGGAGGTGGGGAAGGGCTTATTTAAAAAGGGCATGGAGAAAAGAACAGTTAAATAACAAAGAACAGTTAATAAGGGCAAATAAGGACCTGCAGTATACTGAAAGATTCCAAGATTCCTTTTTTTCTTTTTTTTTCAGAAGATTCATGTTCATGCCTAAACGTTTTTGAGACTTCCGTGCATTGTTTGTTACATTCTGTAGTAACAAACTCACTGCTAGAAGAACCAAAGCCACATAAATACTGGTTTTGGGGGTGGTGGAAAAAAATGGCATTCAGTTTCTAGGTCAGTTAGCGAGCAGCAGCTCATAGCCACAGTGCTCAAACCTCACAGGAATACATTTCTCATATTCTTACTGCATAGATACATGGACCAAAACCCTCTGCATCTCATATGGCATTTTAAGCCATACAATTCTTTTGATTTTACCACAATTTCTCCTGAAGGTATCTAGCTGGTTTGCTTGGGAAAGAAGCTTCAAGTCAACAGGATATCTGAGGTATGAGGCACCATGGAGTCAGAGTCTGGACAAAATATTGGCAGATAGGTTTTCTGAAGATAACACAGGTTTTCTGAAGGTAACACCTTTCTCTTTCTTAGTCCCAACACTTTTACACTTGCAGCTTTCCCTATTTTCTTGCTATGTGTTCCTCTATTTTTTTTTTTTTGCTATCATATTTCTTCAAGTTTTATTTCTAATAATCACTTTTGTGATTATGAGATGTTCTTTAATGGTGTATCTCCAGTCTTTAAGCTCCTTCATGCCTTCATTCGGTCTTCTTCATATTCTTTGCTATTTCTCTCTGTTTATTTCTCATTGTATGGTCCTAACCACCTCCCTTACAATCACTCAAGCCTTTAACAACTGATCTAAACTGGCTTTAGCCATAGTTTAAAAATGTTAAAACCTGCCTCAAGCCTTTATACTTCTGTCTTCCCCTTCATAAAGAAGAGGTCTGAACTTCTAGAAGAACAATCAGTGCCAGTGCTTGCCCAGGTTTTTGTTTTAAGATTGTAGAATAAGTAACTAAGAATAGTAGGTAAGAATCCCTAAAATACAAGCAGAAATGGTGCTAACAACCACCAGTTACAGTGAGCTTTAAGTTTCTTCTTTAATCTACTACTTAACAGTGAAACAGCAAGACAGAGCCCAAGGTTCTTACTAATCACAATTTTGAGCTCCAAAATTAAGCAGAGACATATTCAGAACAATTCAATAGTAACATTTTTGTGCAAGGACACACGTGGGGTGAAAATAATGTTATTTACAGACTATATTCAATTCATCTGTGGTGAAAATAAGAATAATAAGGGGAAGGGGGTGGGGAGGTTGGTTGGTGCTGGTACCACAATACCTTGTGTTCTGTAATTACTTTCTACCAGTAAAAATATTAAGGCTTTCTGGCTACTGGCTAACATAGTTCTGGAGGATGGCTGAAATGCCCACAGCAATCTTCCGATAGCCAGTCACACCTGTATTGAGTCACACAAAGTTGAAGTGGGGATTCTGAATTCCAGGCCTCCCAAACTCTTCCTAGCATGTTCGTTTACCAGTTACACATGTTATGCTATTGTCTCCATAATCCACCCTGTCATTTGTAGTAATTTTCATTGTTGAAATGAAACTAAACTGAAATAATTCACTTGAAAGGTTTTTCGTTATCTGAAATAATTATAGCTTAAACTTAGTATTCCAGTTTCATATGTAGAATGGAATCTGCTGTATAGTTGATCTTAGCAACTGAACTAATCCATTAGACTAATTCATATGTATTATATGCATATATCTGGAGAACAGAATACAGGTGTTTCAACTTGCAGCTTAGATGATGAAGCTCAACTCATTTGCAAAAAATTGGCTGACTGACAAAAATACAGAAAGAAACAATGCCTTGGTAAGAGTAATTTCCTATACAGGAATCTTGTTGCATAATCAGCTCTTAACAGCTACTCCAAAAGCAGCGAATATGCTGTGCATTTATTCCTACTTGTACTTGTACGGAAGATTGTGACCTTTTCTTCGACATGTATTCCCCACAGCTGTTTCACAGTCATATCAGTTTAATAAGATAATATGCATGGACTCTCTCTCCAAGGAGAATAGTGGAACCAAAACCACAGTGATGATAGCTCCAGGAAGCATTTGAACTAGCACACCATCTTTTGTAGCAGGTAGAAACAAGACCAAGCACTTGAGTTCTGACCACTTCTGAATGATTTTCCTCTTTGCTTCAACTTAGATTAGCACTTGGGTAACAGTCTTCAGTACATAATAGCCGAAGACTGCCAGGAGATTTTTTTAAAGAACCCTCTTCTCTGCAGTGCGTGCACGTACTTTCTCCCTCCACAACAGTGCAAGAAGCCCCAGATTTGGTGATCAGCAAGAGCCTTGTACAAGATTGCTCTCTTTTCTAAAAGCATTCCTCTAGGGAATTAAAAGTGATCAAGCAGTCTGAAAAAGGGCAATTTCAGCCTGGGCTGAATACAGATCAAACATATAAATGAAGCTGCACATCAATTAGACTTACTGCTGATAAGTATTAACAGCAGCATGGCCTTTCCCCTTTCCTTGGACCATCTTCTCTTCAAGTCTAACTTATATAGATCAAAATAATTATACTGCTCTGTCCTGTGTTCAGCAGTAGCAGTCATTTTTCTCCTTTTTAGTAGCTGGTGCAGTGCTGTGGTTTTGACTTTTGGCCTGGGAACAGCGCTGATAACACTGATTTTTTTATCTGTTGCTCAGTAATGTTTACTCTGACCAAGGACTTTCTGAGTCTCAAGCTCTGCCAGGCAGGAGGGGAAGAAGGGAGGAAGCAGAGACAGGATACCTGACCCAAACTAGCCAAAGAGGCATTCCATACCACAGCACGTCTTGCCGTCTGTATAAACTGGGGGCAGTTACCTAGAAGGGCTAGATCACTGCTCAGGTTGGGCTGGGTATCAGTCAGTGGGTGGTGGACAGTTGTATTCTCTTCCCTTGTTATTTCCCTTCTCGTTATTACTGTTAGTGGTAGCAGCAGTGGTTTGTGTTATACCTTAGTTACTGGGCTGCTCTTATCT
This sequence comes from Agapornis roseicollis, assembly GCA_002631895.1. Lineage (NCBI taxonomy): Eukaryota > Metazoa > Chordata > Aves > Psittaciformes > Psittacidae > Agapornis > Agapornis roseicollis. Next base: position 32,047 of record NDXB01000892.1, read on the forward strand.
CAACCTGTGGGAGTTACATTCTTTCGATTCTCCTCCCCATCCCTCCGGGAATGGGGAGAGGAAGGGGGTGGGGGGGGTGTGAGCGAAGGGCTACATGGTTCTGAGTTACTGGCTGGGCTTAAACCATGACATGCTGTTCTGTACTACTATCAAGATGTTCCTGACACTACCTGCTGCCAGGTTTTAACAGGATTAAATTTTACCAATTAGGGCAAACCTATTAGTGGCCATTAATTTTAACAGGGATTTAAGAGTGGCTGCTTTATGTGTTGCAATCTTGTTTGTTCTCAAAAGAACTGTAGTAACAAATAGTAAATTCCAGTCTTAGTTTGAATTCCACAGCAATTTTATGCTTTCAAAATGATTAAGTTATAATTCTTTTCTATCTTTGAGGTACAAAAATTAGAAAGAGTTCCTCACTGTTTTGACCCTGGTTAAGATTTTAAACTCTCTTTTTCAGATAGATGGCTTAAGGAAGCTGTATAATTTATCTCTGACCTGCTTAAAGGAAGCATTTCATATCTATTTTATTCCAAACTCAAAGTGGAAAAGAAGTGATTGGTGGGAGAGAGGAAGAAGTTAATGACTATGGAGATAGAGAATTCTATAAGTCCCAGTGGGGAAAAAAAATAAATAGCAATTTCATTGATGTTTCTGCATCTTAAAAAAAAAAAAAAAAAAAAAAAAAAAAACTG
>NDXB01000893.1:10357-27725 GCA_002631895.1 Agapornis roseicollis
CCCCAAAATAAAAGAAAAAAATAAAAAAAAAAAAAAGAATAAAATGGCTAAACCCTGACTTGTTAGTCTTGCAGAGGGGAAAAAAAGATCTGAGCATATAAGAGTTTACAAGGTTGAATGCGAATGGACAATGGCATTCTGCAGGAAAAAGGGCATGCTGTTGTGTATGAACAGGAGTGCTATTTGTACTCCAGTGGGAGTGAAGCTTGTCATTATTGCTGATACATGTCAATACAGTAGCTAAGTCTAAGAACATGTTGTTGTTGTTCTAATTACCAAAAGGAGAGGTCGACCATTTCTTTTGTGCTTCTTTCCAGAGGTTATACACAAAATCAACCAAGATCTTGTATCCAGGTGATACAGCTACTTAAAAAAGCAACCATTTCAGTTGGTGTCATACAGTCTATATTATCTGCCTACTGTAATATAAAACCAGACCTTGAACAGTAAATCCAATTTCAGCAGTTGCAAGATACCAAGTAGTAAGAAGAATCTATAGAACATGTGCTCCAATAACCCAAACCCACAGAATATTCCCTACACAGTTAAACTGAAAATTTGTCGTAAAACCCCCATCGAGACAGCAATGATGTGCCACAAAACAAGAGCATAGAAACATAAGAAACACTCTCTTGACCTACATAGAAACTCTTGATGCTTTTGAAACTTGATGCTCTTGAAACTCAATGCTCTTGACCTACATAGAAACAGGAAATTTATTCTGTGAGACTCTTAATGACCTTGTCTAGAATTGTTGAATCTGGTGGCCCAACAGAGATGAGACTGCCATAGCTCTGTGTCCCAGGTCTAGGCAAAGGCAAGGCTGAGTGTGTATACAGAGAATACACACATACATGTATACATATGCACACATGCACATATACACATGGCCAGCCACACAGATGAACATAGGCTAAAACCACAGAACTCAAAAACACAAACACCAATGGCCTCATCCTGTTTCCCTCTCTGGCTGGTCAGGATGAAAGTGCTTTAGTGGAATATATATATACACATACACGCACACAACATGGACTGTGAACATTTTGGCCAGATTTTTGCAGAATATTCTAATGATTGAAGTATCACCAATAGTATTACGGTGTTAATTTTTTCGTGTTTCTATTAAGAATCATTTACCATGGCAAAACTGAATTACCTTTTGCATACACGTCACAATGGTGGTTTATACCTACAGGTGGCTCAAGCCCCATGTTTGTAGCAGAAAATTTGCTATTAGTTTTGAAATGCGTAATTTCAGAAAATGAATCCTTCCTTACAATTTTGATTGCTTCTTTCAAAAGTAGATGTTTCTCCTCTGGAATTCAGCAAGAACATTCTCTTCAGTAATACAAAATGTGAGAGTTTTGACAAGAGGATATGCAACTTCCCCTAAATTGTTGAACAGCTAACACACTGATTATTTAAGGGGTTTTGGTGAGATGGTGGTAGATAGGAGTTAGAAATCCTTCAGAAGGAGGGCAGTAAACCTGCATATAACCTGATTGTGAGTCCCAGCAGTTTTAAAGGAGATATGCATCTGTGTATGAGCAAAGGGAAGAAGGAATAACAGGTAATGTTGAGGTGTGTTGGACAAACTTATTGATATTCATTGCTATTGTGGAGGATGTGTAACTTATTGGGATGTTCAGAGCAATATTCTAGTTTGGGGGTTATTCTGACCTAAACTTCTTTGTATTTATTATAGAGCATAAATACAGCAATGGTTTGGTGTGCTTGTTGTGCCTTTTTATCTTATATTTATCCTTTATAAGGAAGTTTACATGATATTTAATTTTGTTAATATGCTTTTAATCATGTTGCTATGTAAGATCCATTGATTTTACCTGATTAAAAAAAGTCTTTTTTTTTTCCTCCCTCTATTTAGTTGAAACAGTGTCGTGATTTAAGCCCAATCAGCAACGCAGAACCACACAGCCACTCTCTCACTCTTCCCCTTTCCTCCCTCAGCTCCTAGAGATTTTACAGAAATACTGCACATTTTTACTGTTGGAGGGTTTTTTCTTTAAAAAAAAAAAAAATCATTTAATGATACTTCCTATAAGTCTTTTTAACTTGCATGCTAAGAATTTCCTTCAGCACTATAATCGTGAGCAGTAGTCATGGAAGACAACAGAAGGTACAACAGAGAAAAAGATGCATCATTTTTGATACTAATTAATTACAAATGACCAACTAGAGGATCCATTGATTTCATTTTGTGGCACCAAATCAAATGGCTGATGTGCAAAATGCGAAGAATGCTTCTTGCAGGGGAGAAAAAGAACCAGGCCATTAGGGTATAATCTGTTAGCTTTCACACACACAAGTTGTAGCGAGGATAAAGAGAAATCTGTCTAGCATTCAGTGGTAAGATCTGTCCCAAATTTGCCTAATTGCTTCATAAGTGCTATTGAGACAGGAAATGTAGCTGCTACTGCAGTTGTAAAATGAAAGGCAGAGAAGGAAGATGGTTATTGAGTCTATTTTTAAGTTTGAAAAATGCACTTGTGTAGTACAGTGATGCAGACATTCAGACACACTAGAATGGAAACATGAATAGTACAGTGAAAGAATTGGCTTGTGTTACATTTCAGGGTATAACAGCCACCCTAAACCTACATATTATAAAAAACTAATAGCTGAATATATTATAAGGTTTAAAGGTAAGTAGAAGTGGTTTACAGATAATATTTCCTGTCTAAAAAATATTTTTGAGAATTTTATGTTACATCACAGTTTAAGAACCACAGGGCCACTGTCTTGTGAGTTCATGTAACTAAATGATGTCGATACTTTCCTGAGGTCCCATTAGTCAGAGGAACAAATGACTGTACTGGCAGTGGCCCTTCTAAACAAAAAATGTACATTTTGACTTATTTTATGTCCTATTAGAGTGACAGAAATTTTACGAAAGTATTTCTTCAGAGCCAGGTAGCCTCAGAAAAGAAAACATAGCTCTTTTCATTACTTACAACAGGAGAAAAACTGTGGTGAGGTACACCAGGATCTGGCAAACCACTTGCCTATGGGTAGTCCTGAAACACCAAGCTATGATGGCAGAAATGACTGATGAAATTTATTACAGAGCTAATTTCCCACACATCTCCCCAGATGGATGGACGGGGTATGGCAGCGATGCAGTGTAATGGCACTGAAGTGTTTCCAACTACAATTTAGAAGAGCTTTTAAACAAAGAGAAACTCTGCTGAAGATACATTTCAATCTTCCCATGGTTATAGCAAAAATGTTTCTTCTGAGTGGTTTGCCTGGGATGAATATCAACTGGCATTGAAAAAAAGAACCCAACCAAACCCAAGTAGTTATAATTAACAGAAGTATTATCTAAAGTCATTTTAGCAGTTAACCTATTAAAAATTTGTCTACCACTGTTGATGGAGATAAATAGATCAAGAAAAAAACTCTCAGTAATCTTTACAACACTACCAAGCATCAAAAAAATCCACTTGTTCCTTTGCTCAATTAAAATAAGATTAAAAAGAAATCACAGTGGCATTCTCTCTTCTGTTCTATAAGGTTCATAGTTCAAGACTGATCTACTTATTTGGGTGTGAGGGCAGGGAAACAAGAATTTATTTTTACAGGGAGGATGGAGATACTTGCATAATAGCAGCAATGCAGGAACCGAGGTGTTGAGTAAAACACCATCACAAGTGCTGCAACTGAATCCTGGGGGCTGACAGCTCTGTTCAGTCCATGCCTTCAGGGACAGTGGTAGCTGACAAGCTGGGGCTGAAAATGAGGGAGTTTGTGTACAAGTGAGGATCTGATGACATATACCCACTGACTAGCTTGTGGGTGATGACTCAACTAAGTTTGCTAACCACTTACTAAGAATAAAGCCCTAATTAACAAGTTAGTGTGAATGTGGATTTATGGCTTTCCAGCAGTCACCAAATTACAAAACTAATGTCTGTGTTTGAATAAAAATACTATCTTTCAAAAAGCATGCTTTCCCTCTTCCCCCCCCCCCCCCCCCCCCCCCCCCCCCCCCCCCCCCCCACCCCCACCCCCCCCCCCCCCCCCCCCCCCCCCNGTATTTATTGCAATTAGAGCAATAAATACAAGCAGCTTTCCCTTCCCCCCCCCCCTTGGCTAAATAATGAAATTCCATTGCAAGTAAACCCTTATCTTCCTAAAACGCTTATGTAGATTTCAGAGAGGTGTCTTAATTAAATTGAAAGAACATCCCTGCATGCATTCTATCTGTGATCTCACCAAACCAGCAGGTTGAGTTCTCCAGGGCTGACAGATGAAAGTGTCTGCTTTATTCACACCTCCCCCAGATCCTGCATCCATCAGTGGCTCTTTCAAATGCAACCACAAATTACTGTTGTTTTAAAGTAACTCTGACAATCGTCAAGCTTCTGCTGTGAGGAATGCACAGCAGAGTGGAAGTGGACAGCCCTCAGTCAAGAGCCATTCACCACTTCTCTTCCTTTGCAATGTGCTCAGAAGTGTTACCATGAGTTGGGAGACCCAGGAATAACAAACACGATTGCTATTCAAGCAGCAATTCCTAATCCTGTTGTGCGGGTATATGGAGCAGAACACATATGTGCCTTTGGCTTCCAACAGGCAGCACGTGAGAATAGTCAGACACCTCAGAGCTTTTGTGTAACTATCTGTAGCCAGAGGGAAACGGCATAGAGGAAAGCAGGTATGAAACTCGGCCTTTCTCTCAAGATTATGTCTATTCTCCATGTAAAAGCCTAGGAGCTAGGATTTCCAGGATGTATGCCCCTCTTTAATTCCAAGTGTTCACAACCTCCTCTTCCACCTTCCAGAATATTACTGTAACCACAAGACCACATCTGCACTAAGGAAGGGCATAGTACTTGCACCTTACAAGCAAAAGATCATCACAAATCATGCAAGAAGGTGTTCTTCACTTTCTTGGCCCAATCTCCTCTTCTTGTTACATCTTGGAAGAAATTGTGGCTGCCACTGTGTTTTAGGCCTACTAGGCCTGACCACATCGGTGTGGCACAGGCACTTCCACAGCATGACTTCAAGTCACTGCTGTCAGGAGCTCAGGCTTAAGCAGGAGCCAGGTGGGACAGCCCTCAGATTACAGCAGTTCAGGTATGGGTACAAGCAGAAGCATCCATGCTGGCAGAACTTTTAAGTTTAATAGACATGCCACCAACTATACATAGAGAACACATGAAAATCCTTTTACAAAAGGTTGTATAGCCTTTGCTTTAGGCATCAAAAGCTTTCCTACATCAAACATTAGGTGTGCACACTATCCCATATTTGAATTATCACATAAAATTGTTGGAACAAGTTATTTCCTAAGTAGATTTCTCTTGCCTTGAGAGAGTTTATCAATTAACTAGTTATGCCAAGGGCAGAGAAAGAAGTTTGGCCACTAACCCTCCATCTGGTTGTGACAGACATTTCTGCAGCAGCTGACTGTGGTCTTAAAATTAAAACCATGAAGTTATGTGGTGATTAAGCAGACTGAGAAAAATGCTAATTTTATGAATATTCTGCAGGATGTACACCAATACATCTTCCAATGGAGGATTTCAGCTTTTGCCACTGCAGTGCTCTTCTGTGCCTTAAAGAGGTTTGGGAAGAACACAAAATCCAAACTTGCTTAAAAAAATAAAAGTTAGGTGACATTTCTAGCATCACTACAATGAAGTTTAAGCTTATTTTTGTCCATTTTATATATTACTAGAAAGACCCACAGAGATTTTGACTTGATACAGATCCATACAGAAATGCATGTATTCTGAATGCCAGTATAAAAGCTACAGATAGCATCACATAAAAAACCTGTCTAGGATGAAGCAGTAAAATTCTACTCATTGTAGGAAATGGACTAAATGAGACAATGGAGAAAGAAATTAAATGAGAACCCAAGAACTAGGGTAATATAAAGAGAATGCTAGTTGGTTTTATAAATGCTGTAGAAGGGTAAAGATGGAATAAATAACCTGTTGTTTTGCCAAGAGATATTTGTTTGCATTTCTTTGCCGTGAATAGGAACTTGGTACAGCACACAAAACAAAATTACTTGGAAGAAAAATCAGAAAAAATAATCTCTGAAGAATATGCAGACTTCCTATTAAATGATGCTAGAGGTTTAAGAAGTATTTTTTCTGTGATGAAAAATAAGATAAAAACATTATGCATATGTAACTACAGAAGAAGAAGAAGCTGAGGAAGGCCATTAAACATGCGAAAGCAGGAATAAGACAGGGATTGAATTCAGGTACAGGGGGATAGTGCAACAGGAGTTAAGAGAGAGAGTCCTACAGCAGACAGACTGCTCTCCATTTCCTTAGATAGTCTGATGAACACTTTATAAAGTTGGAAAGCTGTTCCTGGATTCTGAGCTGAATCTTTTTCACTGCAGTGGAGGAAATATCATGTCTCTGCTCTCTTCTGCCTGACAGTCACCTCCTTCATGCCTGAAGCTTGTCTCCATTCTTCCTACCCACCCCTCCTTTCATAGCTTCAGTACAGGTCTAGTTTTCTGACTTAATCATATTTTTATTGCTCACATATGAGCACATAATCTTTAATAGTCATGTTCAGGTGTGAACACAGGCTTTACTGGGCTTGAGTGCTTATCCCATTACCACATTTCTGCTTGCACTTCTTTTGGTCAGAGAGCTGAGCTAATTCTTTGGGCTTTATAATGCTGTTTCCTTTAGGAAGATAATGACAGGGTCAAAATTCAGACATCACCTGGTGGTTCAAACTGTGCTAATTAGCTGAACACAAAATAACAAAACTGAAAAATCTCATAAACTTGTTAGTTTCTAGACTCCTTAACAACATGCTTCCATGGTTTTTTTTCAAAAGCCAGTATGTTTCTTGCTGTTTATTGGCATTTTTGCTCCCATTTGTAAATCCTTCAAATCCCAAAATTGCCTTTCCTGCCAGAGAAATTGTTAGATGAGAGAAAACTTCCCAGTGGCAGCCCATCAGTAAGCAAAGCTAACTCACAGGCACAGCAAGTATGAGATTTTGTCTTTTCAGTATTGGACTATTGCATTAGCTATTCAATAGGTTTTGAACACAGAGCATGCCTATTATATCATCACGTGGCACTAGATAAAGATGAGCTGTGATGAAATGAAAGGTAAAAATTAAAACTAATAAATGAAATCTCAACAAATTGATGAAATAGCTTGAAAATAAATCAGGAATTCAATAGAAATACTGCAAAGCTATATATTTGCAGGCAGAAACAATCGCTTGCACAAATATAAAATGTGAAATGGGTGTTTTTTTCTGAAACAATCATTGGTCCAGTTTAGGGAATAAGGCTTCAAGTAGGCTGTGGACCAAAGAGAGAGTGCCAAGAGATGAGCATGAGGAATGACCAGAGGTTAGGAAGAGAGATTCTGGTTAGATCTGATGAGCAAAACTTCTGCTAGCCAAGCACTGGAGAAGGCAGATTGCACAATCACCAATTTGAAAAGCTTTAAAACCTGATTAATAAAGTAAGTTCACCAGTAATAATACAGATAGTATTTAAAAGTCCTTTTCAACTAGGATTGCCTTGGTGACAAGATGATTTCTGTTTTTTTTTTTTTCCTCTGTTATTAGATTAAACATAGAAATGAAATAACATTTTATTAAAGAACAAATATTCCACTGTACGTATAGCCCCACAGGTTGGCAAAATGAAATGGGAACTGAATTGGCCAAACACCAGAAAAATCTTGGGGTTGTATTCAATTCCCAATTGAATCCTACGATCAGTTCTTTCAGGCCTATGCTTGGCCTGATGGACTCATGAAGATCACTAACCCTGTCTGAAAATTTTGCTTTATCCTTACACCCTGATTAATACATACTATTCTATGATTCTACCATAAGCCCATTCTTTTATCTGAGAAGCAATAAAACAAATTAAAATGAGAAATGAATGAATAGAAACAAACCCACTAAATATGAATAGAAAGTTGAATAAGAAACCATTTCCACTTATTTCACTCCACATGTGATCTAATGTAGAAAGAGTACCAAAAATACTCTCTCAATCTCCTACTTTTCTACTTTCATATATTGTTTAACCTATACTTTTGCAATTTTTCTTGTTATTCAACTTGCATGCAGAGAGCCATTCATTTTAAAGTACCTAGCAATTGGTTACTCTTTAACTGACTATGTATATAACAGACTAAAAAAAAGAAATACTGTCTCAAATATTTCTTTCAGCTTCCAGCTTTTTAAAATCTGAATTTCTTTTTAAGCAAGTAAAGGAGTAAAGAGTGCTACAAAGACAGCTTTCATACGATTGGTAGTCACAGCAGATACACTCAACAAAATATCCTAATTGCTGCATATTTGTTCAAATACATTACCCAATGTAATTGGTCTGACAGAACATATTTATTTAAACGTGTAAAAAGACAGATTTTCTTTAATATGTTTTTATCTGATGGTGTAAGAGAAGTTATTTTTTTAAGTGGTTTGGAAATAGCACCCATGTTTTACTTTCCCATCTGCCTGCAGGGGTGAGTTGGCATTTGCTCTACTGCAGTGCCTGTGGCAGCCTACTGAGTTGCCATCAGGACTGCATAGGATGCTATATCATGTCAGACCAATAGTAAATGCAACCAGATTTTTAATTAAAAATAGCAAACCCAAAGATGATATTTGTATGAATGCATACAAAATGAATAAATACACATATAAAGGGAGTGGAACATCTCCCTTATGAGGAAAGGCTGAGGGAGCTGGGTCTCTTTAGCTTGGAGAAGAGGAGACTGAGGGGTGACCTCATCAATGTTTACAAATATGTAAAGGGTGAGTGTCAGGATGATGGAGCTAGGTTCTTTTCAGTGATATCCAGTGATAGGACAAGGTGCAATGGGTGTAAAATGGAGCATAGGAGGTTCCATTTGAACATCAGGAGAAACTTCTTTACTGTGAGAATGACAGAGCACTGGAACAGGTTGCCCAGAGGGGTTGCGGAGTCTCCTACATTGGAGATATTCAAGGCCTGCCTGAACAAGTTCCTGTGTGATGTAATTTAGGTTACCCTGCTCTTGCAGGGGGGTTGGACTAGATGATCTTTCGAGGTCCCTTCCAACCCTTAGGATTCTGTGATAAAGAAATAACTTATTCAAGTACAGTCAGGGCTTTTTTGGTGTTTCTGCAGGGGGTAGCATAAGTCTTTTCATTTCCCCTATCCACCTTTTTTTTCATGTTTGCTTTTTAAATAAATTCTCACTACAACCAGTGGACAAAAGCAATACTACCTGTCAATTAAGGCTGAGGAAGTTCACTGTCTATAAACCCCAAGCTCCATTTAGCCACTTTAGGAGAAAGCCTCCTGTGAATCTATTTCCTTAATGCCTGCAATGTACTTGATACTTTCAACAAGTAACAGACAAAATATAGGTTACTTCAAAATATGTCACATTTCCCAACACCTCATATTCTTTGGCATAAAACTCTCTAAAGAGATCAATATTTTTAACTATCAGGCATCTTATGGATTGGGAAATTTTTCTGCCAAAAATGACTGCCAAAGTCATGCTAAAGGCTTTGCTTTAGCCTGCAAGTTTGATGCATATGGGGCACATATTGCTTTTGATATTTTTCAAAGACATATCCTTCTGTGTGTTGTCATTAGCTACCAGTGAAACAAAATAAATGTCTGCAGACATTATGTATAGATATAAACACATTACACACACAGAGTCCAACTTTGCGAACACTTTATAAACACCAAGCCCTCATCATTAAAGTAAATAAGCTAAGAACTGAAGGTCATCATATATCTGCACATTGTGCTACATCATGACTTAACACTCTGTGTGCTGAGAGTCTAAATTGCCTGTGACACCTACCCCTGAGAAGACTGCAGAAAAAATGAGCGTGTACTTCTTTCGCTGCAAATATCTAGTCATACCGTGCATCCTTCATGAAGCAAGCAAGGGCATTATTGATGACCTCAAGAAAGAGTGGACAAAATGGGATCTTGTAAATTTGATTTCATATTAAAATAATGAAATATTCACTTATGTCTACAGGATTAAAGTACCAATGGATTTTTATGGAAATTACATTTACAAACAATCAATCATGGCAGGCAAGTAACTTCACACAAGACTGCAAAATTTAAACACGTAATGTATAGACTTAGGCAGAGTATCTGTCTTCAGGAGTCTTGTCTTTTCACTGCAGTGGATTTCAAGACAATTTCAGAAAGATTGAAAGACCTTGACTGAAGATTAATGATAAATTGCAACTAATAGAGCAGATTCTGCTGCTGCCTTCTGCTTCCATGGTGAGAACAAAACAGATTATAAAACCATTTAAGATATGATTTCCCTGAGAAATGCACCCCTGTACCTGTACACATTGATAGAGAAAAAAGAAACAACTCATAAGAGCCACTCAGATCATTCCTCCTCCTCCCCATCCAAGCAAGAGTTGCTAATATCTGAAAAACAACTCGCCTCCCAGGTAGCATAAGCAGAAGGTAGACCACTGCCCGTGTTAGGGGCATAGGGCGCACAGTGCTACCTCTAACACACAGTTGGACATATCTACATTGTCTCCTCTTAGAGTAAATGCTATTAAGAAGAACTTGAAAGTAGAAGCAACAAAATCTAAATGTGATCGTCCTCAGAGGCTGGGAAGGTACAAGAAAAAAGTGAGCTGTTACTTCAACACTTCAAGCTCTCCTCTATTTAATGTTTAATTACTATCTTATTAACTGGGTGTAGAGCAGTGATTTTAGAGGCACAGAATCATATATAGGTTTGGGTTGGAAGGGACCGTAAAGATCATCTAGTTCCAACCCCTCTGCCATGGGCAAGGATACTTTCCACTAGAGCAGGTTGCTCAAAGCCCCATCCAGCCTGGGATGGGAAATTCACAGTTTTTCCAGGGAACCTGTGCCAGCACCTCAGCACCCTCACAGTAAAGAATTTCCTTCTTATATATAAGTCTACCCGGTTTCAGCTTAAAGCTATTCCCCTTGTCCTATCATTATTTGCCCTTGTAAAAAGTCCCTCTCCCCGTGTCTTGTAGGCCCCCTTTAGGCACTGGAAAGCTGCTGTAATATCTCCCCAGAGAGCTTTCTCCAGGCTGAACAAGCCAAACTCTCTTGGATTCCATAGCAGAGGTGCTCCAGTCCTCGGATCGTCTCCACAGCCTCTTCTTGACTCGTTTAAGCAAATCCACATCCTGCTTGTGTTGGGGACCCCAGAGCTGAACACATTACTCCAAGTGGAGTCTCACAAAAACAAAGTAGAGAAGAATCACATCCCTCGCCCTGCTGGCCATGTTCCTTTTGATGCAGCCCAGGATTCAGTTGGCTTTCTGGGTAGGGAGGGCACACTGCCAGCTCATGTTGAGATTCTCATTGACCAACACCCCCAAGCCCTTCTCAGAGCTACTTTCAATTCATTTTCTACTTAGCTTGTATTTAGGCTTGTGATTGCCCTGACCCAGGTGCATCTGAGGTTAAGCTTCAAATAATATATTTCAAACAAAATTTTTACTTACCAAAACTATGGTTATGGCTCCTTTTTTTTGTGCATTTTCTATAAGAATGCCTGCCACTCAACCTTTTAAAAATACTGTGATTTCATCTACTATTTAATATTCAAACATCTCTTAGTGTTTTATGGAGTGACACATTAAAAGTTTTGTGGTTTTGTTAGGGATTTATTTTTGTTTGGTTGGTTGTTTTTTGTAGGATTTACATGTCCCTGAAATGTTAATGCACAGGACTCCACTGGGGTTTATTAATATACAGAACTAGCCAGATCACACTCAATTTTACCTGCGAAATGATATACTCATATAGATGCTGCCTGTATTGTTAAAGGCTCATAAAGCAAAATTGTAATTCATTTTTTTATGCAGAAGAGAGGAGCAGACATGCTAAGCAGTTTTGGGTGTTCAGGTTATGTGGAAATTAAGGAGTTGTATTAGGAGTTGCACTAGGCAGGCTCTTGGTACATACCTTGTCCTTCTTAACGCACATTATGGAACAACCAACTGATAGTCACCTACGGTGCAGTAAATTCAAGCTACACTTTAAAATGTAATTAGGAGGAAATTTAGACTTGCTGAAACAAACAAAAAGCAACAAAAACTTTTGGGGATTTATGTATTCCTTTACCGAATATTCTTTTTTCTAGGATCATCCTATCTCACTATGTACATTTGTTTCTTTCTAGAAGACTTCTGAATACTGGTTAATTATGCAATTTTGAAAGAGTTTGAAAGATTTTTTTTTCCTTTTTTTTTCCTTCCCCCACCCAAGCTGTTTCATCACAGTGTCCCTTTTTCTTGTTTTCCAAGGCCATCCATGATCAGGTTTTGTTCACTGCAACAGATTTTGATATATTAACAGAAAACAATGAGGGCATTGCTGTGCACTCTTGCTATACATGTGTTATTTTTGAAATGCTGAAACTTATCTACCATACGGACTTTAAAAATCACTACTGCTAAGCTGATGTTACTGCTTAATTCAGTATCTTTATTTCAATGCAACCAAAACTGTATAGCTAGAAAAGGAAATAAAGATTAAACATATTCACTTCTCTGCATTTCCTTCTATGCAGATACTATATTTCAGCAGGTGCTGTCAAATGGGTGGATGCTCAAACCATATTTTACTATTACATTATCACAAATATTTCCTACAAACTTAACTACTCATAGTGCAGCTGGTGCTTTTTCCATCTTGGTTGCATCTAAACTTCAGTCACAGCAGAGAGTATCTAGATTTTTAGCAATAAACAACTAAAGATTTCAAGTTACTATGCAGTAGCTCCCCATTTATTGAAGACAAACATGAGCCAGCAATGTGCCCTTACGGCAAAGAGGGCTGATAGTATCCGAAGCTGCATGAGGAGCGTTGCAAGCAGGTGAAGTAAGGTGATCCTTTCCCTCTACTTAGCACTAGTGAGGTCACACCTGGAGTGCTGTGTCCAGTTCTGGGCTCCCCAGTACAAGGCAGACAGGGACACACTAGAAAAAGCTGAATGAAGGGTGATGATGATGATTAAGGAACTGGATCATCTCACACAGAGGAAAAGCTGAGAGAGCTCTCTGGCCTGGAAAAGAGAAGCCTTGTGGGGAATCTCATCAATATATATAAATACCTGAGAGGAGGAGGCAAAGAGGACAGAGCCCACCCACAGAACAAGAGGCAATGGGCACAAACTGAAATAAGGTAACTTCTGTCTGAACATCAGGAAACACTTTCCAGTTTGAGGGTGGCACTTTGAGCACTGACTGGAGGTATCCAAAGAGGTTTTGGAGTCTCCATCCTTGAAGATGTTCAAAACCATATGGACATGTTCCTGGACAACTGGATAGCCCAGCTTTGAGCCAGAGAAGTTTGGACCAGATGACCTCCAGAGATCCCTTCCAAATTCAATGATCCTGTGACTCTGAGCTTACATATGTTTTCTGTCAGTTTAAATACTTTAATAATATTGAAGTACATAACGTCATGAGATCTACTGTAAGAAATTTGGACAATTTTTAGGTCATTTTCATTTAGGACTCTCACACCTTCAAGAACAACATTTTTGTTAATTGTCTCAAACGGTGCATTTACTTTGTGCTCTACTGTGTCAAAAAAGCATGGCTAATTCATATTAGCATTTGAACAATCTGTTATAATTTTACTGACTTGTACCTTGTTTACTTTCAGATTTTTAAACAACTTTTCTCTACCTCCTAATGGATTTGTGATTTTTTCACTGTTACTAAGCTTCCCAAGCAAAATGAAAGCTGAGGACAAAAGAAGACCATGGAGATGATTATATTTGGTTTCTGCACAATTGTGTGACACAACTTTTGGTTTTTTGGTTGGCTGGTTGCTTGTTTGGGGTTTTGTTGTTGTTGTTGTTTTGGCTTTTTTTTTGGTGGAAAAAATACTGTAGAAGTGCTGCAAAGAGAACAGTTCTGGTGAGCTCCAGAGATTAGAATATGATGAAACTCAGTGATTTTGAGTCACAAGGACTCAGAAATGTCTGACTACTTCTGGGTCAAATGACAAAAGCTTTCTAAAAATCACTCAGGAAATTTTATGAAAACCACCTCAGAAAACTGTGAACTTCAAAGAACATCCTTTCCCTAATGCATATGTAATACATACAAGTGATAAATGATAAAAATAAAGGCATGTGATAAAGAGGGAGAGTCTGAGTTTCAAGGCAAGACTAGCCAAAACAAAACTGCTACTTCCTTTTCCTTCACTGCAACTAAAATATTATTTATAAAAAACAACTACTGCAAGAAGCTAGACAAATCCCTTTTAGGAAGACTCTGGGACATAAGGTGAGGGAGGGGAACGATTATATTCTTCCAGCCTATGTAGAGATGTTTTCAACCAAAATAAGAGGAAAAGCAAAGTATTGCATTAGCTACCTTTATGAAACTGAAAAGACTCATATTTGCCAAACATTTCTTCTACAGTTATATATATATATATACACATACATGTATAGTATGGTAGGATTATCAAAAATACAAATGTTAATAAATGACAGTGTTTTATTTCATGTTGCATTGCAGATATTCAACTCACCCAAAACTGATATATTGCAGAAGTTGCCAAACCTCTTTTCGGTCTAAACAGACTATTTTTAAGCTTATATTGAAAAATCTATTTTCCTTGAAACTCTTTCCTTGCTGTTAGAGCAATTAAGAAACACTAAGACACAGACTGTAAAAAATATAAAAGCTTTACTATAATTTTTTTACTGTAGCATTTTTTTTCCTGAGTTTGATATATATATATTTCATTTTGAAGACAGACCCCAGTATGGAATTGTTGTGATGCTATAAGAAACATTAACTGTGAAAAGCAGTAATGGAATATAGCACAACTGAATTAAAAAGAAAAAAAAGACCTGAGTAAGGAGTCGGATTTACACTGTATGCCACCAAACTGCTGTTAGAACAGATCTAAATCTGATTCATGTGCATGTTTGTGTGGAAAACAGTCACCCTTGGATGCACAAACCAATGAATTAAAACCTTATTGATGCACCTCATTACCCTAAGCATGGCCAATATGCACAAGAACACAGAACTGTGAACTCACTTTGAACAGGCAAAGTGCAGTGCCAGGCAGCAGTTTTAGCTCTGGTTCCCAGCACACTGGAACCATTGTGGTATGACATTGAGCTAATTTAGCCTTCCTCTCAATAGGAAATAATTTATGAGGAAGCTGCATGCTGAGACAGAGACGCTGAGTACCTCTTCCATGCCCTGCTTCAGAAGTAGCTTAGCCATACTATTTGTGACCTCCATGTAGACAGACCTCCAAGATGATGATGAAAATGTGTCTTAAAAAAAGGTGAAGGAATTAAGAAAGATGCAGAGGAAAGTCACTAAGTTTTGTAGTCTTTCTTTGTCATGCAGCAGGAAGGAGGAACAGAAGGATAACCAAGCTTAGAAGGCATAAAACCCAAACCAAACCAGAAAAAGGACAGAGTCTGTGGCTTACCGGAATCCATAAATTGGAAATCTTGCTGACCAGAAAGATGAGCTGTCAGGACAGGTAGGAGGGCTTGCCAGAGTTGTCAAGGATGCTTTAAATTAGATGTGTTGGGGAGGGGGGCATCATTCCATCCCAACACACCCAGTCAGTTGCCACCACCATAAACTCTCGGAGCAATGTAGTGACATTCCAGCTGCTCCAGCCAATGAGCTGGCTTCATTTGGAGCTCAGCTCAGCTGCCTCTATACAAATGCCCATAGTATGGGGAACAAATAAGAGGAATTAGAGTTGTGTGAGTGTCTATGGAGGTATGATATAATAGGCATCACAGAAACATGGTGGGATGGCTCCTATGACTGGACTGTTGGAATGGAAAGTTACAGGCTTTTTAGGAAAGACAGGCCTGGTAGGCAGGGAGGGGGAGTTGCCCTTTATGTTATGGATAGTCTGGAGACTATGGAACTCTCTTTAGGGACAGGTGAGCAGTTAACAGAGAGTTTGTGGGTCAGGGTTAAAGGGAAAACAGTGATGGGAGACATCACTGTGGGGATCTGTTACAGGCCACCTGATCAAGAGGAGCCTGTGGATGAAGCACTCTACAGACAGATAGGAACAGCTGCACACTCACAGGCCCTTGTTCTCATGGGGGACTTCAGCCACCCAGACATCTCTTGGAGCAACGGTACGGCCCGGCACAAGCGATCCAGGAGGTTCCTCCATTGTGTGGAAGACAACTTCCTTCTGCAAGTAATAGAGGAGCCAACAAGGAGAGGTGCCCTGTTTGACCTCGTGTTCACCAACAGAGAAGGGCTGGTTGGAAATGTGACACTCCAGGGCAGCCTTGGTTGCAGCGATCATGAGATGGTCGAATTTGAGATGCTCAGGACAGTGAGAAGAGCGTGCAGCAAACTCACTGCCCTGGACTGCAACAGAGCAGACTTTGATCTCTTCAGGAACCTCCTTAGTAAGGTTCCATGGGATATAGCCCTAGAGGGCAGGGGGGCCCAAGACTGTTGGATGATATTCAAAGGATCACCTGCTACAAGCTCTGGAGTGTTGCATCCCAACTGGAAGGAAGTGCAGCAGGAGGGCCAGGAGACCTCCTTGGATGGATAAGAAGTTGTTGAGAAAAATTCAAAGGAAAAAAGAGGCTTATAAAAGGTGGAAGGAAGGACAGGCGGCCTGGGAAGAATACAGGGATGTTGTCTGGGAAGCTAGGGAACACGTGAGGAAAGCTAAGGCCCAGTTAGAATTAAAATTAGCTAGAGATGTTAAGAATAACAAGAAAGGGATTCTACAGGTAAACTGCAAATAAAAGGCAGACCAGGAACAACCTAGGCCCCCTCCGGAAGCTATCAGGTGAACTGGCTATGCAGGATTTGGAGAAGGCTGAGGTTCTGAACGACTTCTTTGCCTCAGTCTTCACTGGCAAAGGCTCTGACCACACTACCCAAGTCTTGGAAGGCAGACACAGGGACTGTGAGAATGAAGACCTTGGGCCCACTGTGGGAGAGGATCTGGTTCAAGACCATCTTAAGAACCTGAATGTGAGCAAGTCCATGGGAACTGATGAGATCCATCCATGGGTCCTGAAGGAACTGGCAAGTGAAGTTAATAAGCCACTGGCCATCATATTTGAAAAATCATGGCAGTCAGGTGAAGTTCCCAATGACTGGAAAAGGGGAAATATAACCCCCATTTTCAAGAAGGGGAAAACAGATGACCCAGGCAATTACAGACCAGTCAGTCTCACCTCTGTGCCTGACAACATCTTGGAGCAGATTCTCCTGGAAGGCATGCTAAGGCACANCAGATGACCCAGGCAATTACAGACCAGTCAGTCTCACCTCTGTGCCTGACAACATCTTGGAGCAGATTCTCCTGGAA
>NDXB01000894.1:0-24443 GCA_002631895.1 Agapornis roseicollis
AGTATTGTGTGCAGTTCTGGTGTCCTCAACATAAAAAAGACGTGGAGCTGTTGGAACAAGTCCGGAGGAGGCCATGAGGATGATCAGGGGACTGGAGCATCTCCCATATGAAGACAGCCTGGGAAAGTTGGGGCTGTTTAGCCTGGGGAAGAGAAGGCTGCGTGGAGACCTCCTAGCAGCCTTCCAGTATCTGAAGAGGGCCTGTAGGGATGCTGTGGAGGGACTCTTCATTAGCGACTATAGTGACAGGACAAGGAGTAACGGGTTCAGACTTAAACAGGGGAGGTTTAGACTGAATATAGGGAAGAAATTCTTTCCTGTGAGGGTGGTGAGGCACTGGAATGGGTTGCCCAAGGAAGTTGTGAGTGCTCCATCCCTGGCAGTGTTCAAGGCCAGGTTGGACAAAGCCTTGGGTGCCATTGTTTAGTGCGAGGTGTCCCTGCCTATGGAACTGGATGATCTTAAGGTCCTTTCCAACCCTAACTGTTGTATGATTCTAGATAGGAAACTGTTGATACAGAAGATCTGTTCTCTAAAATTTGAAGAACAGTGGAAAAAACAGTTGTGATTAAGAAATCTGTGTGAGTTTTGCCAGATTTTTTTCAGTCTTTGCATTAGAGATTTTTCTAAACCTTGTAAAAACTTTACAGGATTTACTTTACAGATGATTTGTTGACCTAAGCCCAACCAGATCAGTTCTTTGGCAAACATTGTATGGGATTTTCAAATAATCCATATTTTTCAATGCAATGTAAGTAGAAAACAGTAAGATATAATTTGATGTTAGAGGAAACCAGGTAAAGCAAGAGAGAATTCATTAAGCGACTGTTCTGGTTTAGGTGGCATGTGTCTAAGGAAATCTGTCCATTCCTACAGAAGCACTACTAAAGTGACAAGTGTGTATATTCTAACCATGACAGAAGAAGCTGTAATTCTGTGCTGCAACTCCCGAAACAGATATCCCCACATATAGTTACTATCGAGAGTGTTTGACATAAAATGACAAAAACTAACTTAACTGTTTTGCCATCCTTTGCTCTATTGCTAGCCATTCCTGCTGAAGTTCAGTCATTTGAAGTACTTGTGTGCTGCTTTAGGATGCTAAGCTCAGTTTTAGTTTGATCTTAAAATACCTTTTTTCATTTCTTTACCTGTTTTTCCTCCCTCTCCTGCTGTCCTTCCTGAACCTCTGTCTAGATGAATGAAATGCTTAAGAAGGTACAATATTCATTAAATCAGCTGCAAGATTCCTATTGTTCCCTGTGTAAGATTTAACTTAGTTTTGTGCTCTTCAGCAATCTGCTTGTGCTTTGCACTGCTTGACGCTGACATAGGAGTTGTTTATTAGTCAGTGATATTTGCAGTGAATGACTACGTTGGAATTTACAAAGTGCCAGAGGCTGTAAGTTTTGGCTGTTAAGATACAAGGGATTCTAAGTGGGTGAAACAAACTATTTTGACTGATCCTGATACCTTTAAAAGATGACATCTTAGGTGACGTATGAGTAAATGATTGTCATTGTTACATAGCTAATACGTGCTAGGTTTGCTTCTGAAAAATCTCATCTAAAAGCATTGAAATTTTAGACATATATGAATTCTAAGGGTTCATCTAAAAATTTCTTGGACCTTCTCTGCAAATATTTTGGGTTCTCACAGTATTATTTATATAAAGGTGATGGGATTTTATGCATAACCTCAGTTGTGGTTTTAATGGAATGTTGTGTGTATGCTGTGTGATAGTGCCTAACCATAATTGTTTAACTTTGAATTCGTATGTGGTGTTACATACTCATTCCTGCAGGTTTACTTGGCCATAATTCTTCAGTGTTTTAATAGAGCCTGCTTATAGATAAAAGTCATTGTGTGCATTCATAAGTAAATGCAAATTGCCTGATTTTGCATTACTTTGACCTTTCCTGTATGACAGAGAGCCAAAGTATATACTGCAGGGGTAGTTCAGAATACTGTTAGGGAAGACTTTCTCACTGCATTTATGTTCCTGTAAATGGTGAAATAAGACCAAATACAGTAAAGGCTTAAGCCCAAACGATAAATAAAACTATTTTTGTATGAATTCTACTGTCTTTTCAAGTTTGATACCCAAGAAGATGAGAAATTGCTCCAGGCAGCAGAGAAGTATGAAGCTGAATGTACATCAGCATTTCCAAGCCGTCAGTGCCTAACAACTGTGATTGACCTCAGTGGGAAAACAGTTTTCATTACCAAATATATCAAACCGCTTAATCCACCGGAGGAGCTGCTTGATGCCATCCAAGATAGTTCTCAATCAGCAGCAGTAAGTACTTGGGAAAGACAGTGAAGTTTCTGGGGTATGGATTTCCAAGCGTGTGCATTCACATGTGGGCACACATGTGCACATAGGTATATACCAGTTCTATACATCAGTTGTACAGCTATGCTTTTGGTAAAGGAAGTACCACAGATAGGAAATAAATTAGTGATGACTATGTGTGGTACAGAGGGAGTCTATCCATAATGATGCTGGAAAAGGATATTTGTATTCTCTGAAAAACTAGATATGAGTATTGTGCTTTAAAAGACAAAGAATTATGCTGTATCTCAATGGGAAGTATGAGTTCTAAAGTGAGCTAGTTGCTGCTGCAGTGAGGTTAGTGTTTTGTCATTGATACCTGTGGCAATAGCACTGTGTTTCACACCTGGTATAATAACTGCTGTTGTGCTGAGAACTGAAAGAGTGACTTGCTTTGTTATGTTTCCTTGCAGGAGTTGGTGGCTCGATATGTTTCCTTGATTCCTTTTTTGCCGGATAGTGTGTCATTTGCTGGAATCTGTGATTTATGGAGTACATCGGACGTAAGAAATGCATTAAACAGTTCTTTATCCTCTTGAATGTGAGGTAACATCCTAGCAGCCCCTGTTTCAGGGGGAGATTGTACTAGATGAGCTCGTGAGGTCCCTTCAGACTGAAAGTATTCTGTAATTCTATTATTGTGAGGACTTTATTTCAAAGAATAAGGACCAAAGCGTAAAAAAGAAGTTGCTCATCCTGATATGAACCAGAATTTTTATCTTAGATAGGTTGCAATTGATTGACCCTAGACAGGGTTAGGGCTTTAAACTTTTCCTGGGTGTTTTTCTGTTATGAACCAATCCAAAATAGCTCATCATGTGCAAGTGAAGGGATACTGATTGTTCAAGACTTTAAAACTAGGCTTAAAATCGATCATTGTAATTCCACGGCACTACAGAACAGAACACTGTGTGTAAACCTTCTCTGTCACATAAAGATAAATCCTGTCATCTACAGAATAGCAGGTGTTGTTAATCATAGGTGATGGTTTTACCATCTCAGACTCTTCTGCAAAAGTCAGAATAACTCAAAAGACCCTGTTTCTTGCGGCACAATCTCCATTCTGCATCATGGATTTTCACAGCGTTAACGCGTCATCCTGCGCATTGAAGCAGTGCCCAGGAAACAGTACAGGTCAGATCTGAGAGGAGTCTTCTGCTTCAGAAGTGTTAAGAAACACTATAAAGTGTTGAAAACACAGCTGATAACTGCATAGAAAGACTTTTGGTTTTTTTCCTTGTACCTTAATTAGCAATTTCTGTACCTCCTGGCGGGAGATGAGGAAGAACACGCCGTGCTCTTGTGTAATTATTTCCTTGGAATGGGGAAAAAAGCCTGGCTTATCATGGGAAACGCTATTCCTGAGGTAAGAGGATTTTTTCACTTGGTCTCAATATCAACTTGTATTCTGTGCAGTCTTTGGTTCCTACCAATGAGTAGAAATGTTTCTTGCTGGCACATTATCTGAACATTGGTGCTGATGGAACTGAGTCTTTCCAGAGGGAATTAAATAAAAAAAGGAAAGCTAAAAGTGTATTTAGTATAAGTATAATTTGTTTTTTCTGTTTTTGTTTTCCTGGACTGTTTCTACACTTAATCTGGTAATAGCTGTTGTCCTCATAGTGCACTGCCAAGCATCTGTAAACCCCAATTGGACTCTAGCTTGTATAAATGGTGTGTCCAGGACAGAAGTAATGGAGATGGCCCATTCACAGCACTTCAGTTGTGAATACAGACCATGACAGCTTGGGTGGGTTTGGGTGAAGTTTGAGAGGTGGCAGGAGAGCGTTAGGGGCTTGCCAGGGGTTCTTGCTGATATGCAAACATTCTTTGATCCTGTTGACGGCTGACGGCAAAGCTGCAGCAAGATCTGCATCCACCTCCTCTGATATGGGCTGGTTAGGCAGTCTGCTCCACCTTGGGCTGCTGTGTACCCTGTCACTGCCCTGAGCACACTATGGCAGCAGCCTGGCTTAGCCTGACCAACATCTAACACATACATAACATCTTTTGCCCCTTACGAAATGCATTTGTTCACAGGGAAGCACTCAATTTCCAAGTAACCAGTATTGCTCTTTTCAGAGAGATGGTAACATGGTCTGTAATGCAGATTTCCACCATTTGTATCTCAAATTACCAAGCATATGTGAAAATTTTGCTGAATAGAATTTTGGTAAAAATCCCTGTCCAGAAGTCTCTTCATGCTGAGGTACTGCAGCAGCAGGAACAGGTACTCGGGTGCATTCCTTCCACTCCTTCACACAGCTTTCTCACCCTTTTTCTTTCTTTCTAGGGACCAACTGCGTATGTATTAACTCTGGAACGAAGTCAGTATGTGATCTGGAACCCCAGCACTGGATATTTTTATGGGCAGTATGATACTTTCTGCCCTTTACAAAACGTGTACTGTCTGGTCAGCTGTGATAATGTAAGCATCTTGTCACGTTTCTGTACATGTAGAAGTTGATGACTTGGTATCTGCCTTGACCTTATGTATCATTGGTTCATTAATGTAACTGTATTTAGCCTGTCACTTTATTAGTGATTTTACAGAATATTAAGCAGGTTTTTCGGGTCCTTTAAATAGGAAAGTTGGTTTTAATCAGCAGTTAGGTGGATCATGATATCTGTTCATATAATTTTACAAATGAAGCATACTGGAAGGAGTCACTTGAGTTGCATACACAGTGGCTGGCACAGCCCTGTTGGGTTCAGTGTGCAAAACACAGAGCTGACACTACAGGGCACAGAAACTGTATTGATTTTCTGCCTGGTGTCAAGTCCTCCTGTTTATTTGCTATAAAATACAAGGAATACTAGTGCATGTTCACTGAGCCATTACTCACCCTGTGGCGGGAAACCCTCTGACACTGAGGAAACAGAAGGTCAGTTTAAAAAAAGACCCTAGGTTTTCAAGTTCAGTGTAAACGTTTGCTCCTCTGTTCTTTGGGAACATCATAAGGAAGCAGTGAGTCGGCTTCCATTGTGCACCAAGTCACAGTAAACAGCTTTTATAGCCTGTATTGAAAACATACCTGGGGAAGTCATCTGAAGTGTCATGCATGGCTGGTTTTGTAATCATCAGGGGGTTTATTCTACACACATATCCTGACTTTGCCTGAGTATTTAATATTCTAAAGCACATTAATTTCAAAGTGTCAGTTCTTTTTCACTGGTGGTGTTCTGGGGAGGGTTGAGTTGGTTTGGGGGTTTTGTTTAAGTAAAGTAGTCCTAAACCTGCAGTTCAGGCTCACAGACCAAATTGATCATCTATAAAAAAGTGGGGCACAAGACACGGGTTCCCCTCAGTGACAGAGTATACATAGATGCTGCGTGTACCTGCAGATCCTTTCCATTCTAAATGATGCCGTGATTCTCAGTTGCCAGCTGCAGCCAGTAATTCTGTCCATACACTACTCTCAGTCCGCATTCGGAACCGTGAGAAAAGAGTAGAGCAGCACCATCCCTTTTGATGCAGGATCCCAAAGCTGCACATGAGCTGTGACTACACCAGAGTGCCTTGTTCCGTATGACCTCATACTGGCAATTGCTCTGGGAGGTCACGTTGTTGGCATGTAGGTGGAATGTGTTCCATCGGTGTGGTTATATACCAAAAGTTAAAAAAACCCCTTGCTTTCTTGTAGATTTGGTTTAATGTGCAAGAACATGATTCTCCAGCAAGGATAAGTTTTGATGTCAGCAAACCAAAACATTGGAAGTCTTTCTTTTCCAGAAGCTTTCCCTACCCTGGCCTCAGGAGTGTTCAGGTATCACTGGATCTAGTAACAGCTTGGTTTGAAGGGTTGAGAGGCCACAGACTAAATTCTTTGGACTTCTGTGGTTATCTATGTACCATTGGGTTTTAAACAGATTTTCCTAGACACTGCTTAAAAAACAGGCAAACAGAATCATGTAAAATATTTGTTTTTATAGAGAATGACTGCATGGCTGTTGGCCTCTAACTACCCATGTAAGAACACGGGACAAGAGTGAAGTAAAAAGGAGACCTATCTAAAGTAGTAGCTTGGTATTATAAAGAAAATGTCCATGCTTGTCTTATGGCTAGGACATCCCTGATAAACACGCTGGGCTTTCTCCACGGTTTATCAACGGTAATTGAAGTTCCCTTTGGGATTGGAAAACAAACAAAAATACCCAAACACTGTTACACACAAGCATCTAGTTAATGTTTTTATCATGTCTCTACTAACTAAGAGAGATTGGTTTAGCATAACTGTGAACTCATGGGAGCACCAGCAGGGCAGTAACTCAGATGTTAGGTTGTTGTACAGCCAGAAGAGACTGCACACTTTCAAATTTCAATGTCTTACTTCTCTCTAGCCTGAAGAGTTAGTTTACCAGTGTTCAGACAAGGCTGCTGCAGTGGAACTCCAGGGAAGGTAATTGTACCTCCAGAACCAAATGCTGTTGGTCCTGATCACCAGCACCTGTTCCCACCCAGATCCCAAAACCTGCTGTGAATGCTGGGAGCTGAGATTGGCCTAAGCAAGCCAGCAGGAATCCACAGGGCTGCTTTTCATGCTCCCTCATCAATAGAGAAAGAGCTGATTAGCCGTGGCTGCACAGCTTCCTAATAAGAGGCTGTAGAGGGACGAGAGGCCATAAACTAGAAAAAGCTGCAAGCTCCTGGCATCCGCTTGTCAGCGAACACACAGGCACAACATAGCTATGTTGGCATTGCTTTTCTGTGCTTTCAGGTAGCAGTAAATGTAACTGAGGTTATTTGTGATCCCCATAAACATACTATGTGTGTCAGAGAGGACCAGCTCAGGCGTCCACTCAGGACTGGAACAGTAACAGTCTGGTTTACTGCAGGATTGAGAAAATATTAAAAGAGAAGATTATGGAATGGAGGCCAAGGCACCTCACACGCTGGAACAGATACTGTACCTCTGCCCTCCGGAGCTTTCTGCCCCTGCTGGAACAAAACCAAGGCAAAGATGTAGAAGACGATCATCAGGCCGAGCTGCAGAAACGGCTAGGGGATTACAGGGTACTGCTGTGAACATGTCTGGCTCGTGCATAGAAGGAGGGGTCTAAATCCCTTGGATTGTGTAGTGCTAGATTGTGGTATAAGTGAGCTAGGATATAGATTTCTTTTACTACCAAGAGTCATGAGGGCTTTTATACTCAAGATAAACAGGTGTAGTATTTACAGAATGAAGGAGTGATTATCTATTTCAGTTACAGATGTTGAAGATAAAATTTTCCTGTTGAATGTAAAGATCAGAATGTACAGGTAAACTAGCTGCACTGTTCTTGTATTATTGCTCTACTGCAGCACAGGTTGACTGGTGCATTAGCTCTCAAGTCTGGTTGGTAAGAACCTGGCACTGGTGCTGGGTAGTGTTAAACAGTCTACTTCTAGCTGCAGAAGCCCACACAACACCATGCTTTGCTTGTTTTCTAGTCCTTGCTCCACTCTTCATAGGAAGAAATTGTACTTCAGCATTCACCATAGCCACCAGTGTGCCTGTTCCTTCTTCCTCCAGGCTGTTGTAATGCTTAGGTCCTCCTGCTCTTCATGCTCACACACATGGTGACAACACCCAACACAGTGTGGCCATTGTCAAAATGAGCTGCAGTTTCAGTTCCTGTTGGACCTGAAATGTATGATGGGCAGGAGATGCCTGCCACATCAACTCCCCAGCACAGCAGGCAGACAGACAGAACACAATGAATTAACACCAGTTAGAAGGCAGAAAAGCTGCAGCTACACTGTATGTGTTCATTAATGTAACTTTATTGTACTGCAATTCTACACATCTTCACTTCAAACTTAACCCAAAGGGGAGAAACAGCAGCACCTTGCCTAGAGTACAGGAAATAGGGAGGTGGTATTAAAATAGAAACATTTCTATTAAAATACAAAATAAGCCTTTTTTATTGCATCTCCTCAGGCCCGTATAAATTTGCATGCAGAACAGGTTTTTAAACCTATATATTTATTCAGGTGCCTTTACCTCTCCTCATTACCTGATGTGGTTTTTCTTTGTTCTCTCTCGCAGGTCTCTGGTTTTCCTATTCACAGGCCATTTTCTGAAGTCAGACCTTTAGTAGAAGCTGTACACAGCACCGGTGTCCACACCATTAACATTTCCAACGTTGAATTTGCTCTAGCTGTGTATGTTCATGCTTATCCCCAAAATGTTCTCTCTGTATGGATTTATGTGGCTTCACTTGTTCGAAATAAATAGGGTAGAGGAGTCAGAATACCTCCAGAAACTTGCTTATGTAGGGGACAAATGCAAGAGATTTCTCACACTGCTGCTTTGAGATATCTCAAGTATTATTTTAAACATCAAATGAAGGGCTTAGTAGCTGCAAACACACGAGTGTTATCATCCTACAGCCACTGATGGGACTACTTACCACTGCCAAGGAAGAGACTTGGTAGCTTGCAACTCCAGTACTACTAATAGGCAATTTTTATGCCATGTTTATTGCTCCCAATGGGACACCACTCTCTCAAAGAGTGTTACAGATGCCCCCATAGGGTTGGGTGACACTGCAGAGTGACACAGCAGTTCAAGCCACCTCATTTCTAGGTATCAGGTGGTTCCTAGAATCATGCCTTGAAGACAATGGTTTTTGCTAGTCAGTTTATTTTATCTACAGCCTTTCTTCCTCTTCAAAGATACTCCTGAATGAAGATCTGGAGTATTTACCCACAAGTACATTTCACGCACCAAAGAGCCATCAGTGAAGACCACACTTCAGGTTTTAAGAGGCAATTTCATCTGCTGCTCCATACTTAGTGGCTGTATAATGCCAGCACCATTTAGAAGTGTAAGATGACATTTTCTTTACAAGTTAAATGCTTCATCTTTAATAAATATTTATGACAAAATCTAAGTGGAAGCTCATTCATTTTCTACAAGAATTTAATTAAATTACTTTGGAGTACGAAATCCTTAGCTGTAAGTTACCTTAATGAAAGATTATCTAAAGAATAGTTTACTAAAAGCTATATTTACATATTAATATCATAGAATGATGTGATGGTTTAGGTTGGAAAGGACCTTAGTGCTTAGGAATCACCTAGTTCCAACCCCTCTGCCATGGACAGGTACAGCTCTACCAGACCAGGTTGCTCAAGCTGGCTTTGAACACTGCCAGGATATGCAAGTAGTTAATACTTAATTTGGTGTTAATACTGCCAATACTGATACCTACACTTCTGCACTTCCCTTGTTAATCACACTCTTCCAAGTGATAATGACAGCCTTCAGAAACTGAGTCAGGATGGGCAGGGGAGACCTGTCTGCCTTCTACGAGGGTGGCCACACAGCCCAGCCACTCCCTCCCCCACTTGCCCCCATCCAGTGGGGTGGTAAAACCCATGGGTTGAGATAAGAACAGTTTAGTAATTAAAGTACACTACTAATACTACTTGCAATAATAATAACAAAAATAATAAGATACTAAACACACACACACCCCTGCCAAAAGAAAACCCCTCAACCTAACAAAACAAAAACACACCCAACAAACCCAGCCCAACCCCAACCCCAAGCAGTGACTGACCTCTCAGCCAACTCCCCCAGTTTTTACACTGAGCATGACATGCTGTGGTATGGAATACCCCTTTGGCTAGTTCAGGTTAGGTGTCCTGTCTCTGCTTCCTCCCGCTCCTTGAGCCCCTCCTCACTAGCAGAGGATGAGACCGAAGAGTCCTTGATTGGGTAAATGCTACTTAGCAACAGCCAAAACATCGGTTTGTTATCAGTGGTGCTGTTTGACTGAAGCCAAAACACAGCCCTGCACCAGCTACTAGGAAGAAAATTAACCCAGCCAGAACTGGGACACCACCCACTCCTCCTCCGCCTGAGGAAAACCACTCATGATCTGGTGGCCACTGAAGTTTGCACCCTAGCATGGGCTACAACACTCCTTGCCATGGGCTCTTCCCCATACCGCCACACACACTACTCAAACATTGCTCACCTTTTCCTAGCTCAGGTTTCACTTGGCCCAGCAGTGGATCTTCTGTCTCCCTGCTGGTCTTTGCTGTTCAACAAGGAGCCTTTTTACAATCAAAGCAATGGGGGAAAGCTTAACTTTGCCTTTCCCAGATTTCACGTTAATGAAAATAAGCTTCCTTGGAAGCTGTGTCAAAAATACATCTTAGCACAGTTAGAGGAACAAAAACAACCAAACCAAAACACAACCCCACACACACTGCAAGTTCACAGCTCTGCAACACCCACCCCATCTCTGCAGCCTGCTGGCATAGTACGCCTGCACATCACACCTCAAAAGCATGTATAACTCAAGTGCTACACCAGGGTTGTACTGATGGGAATGTTTTATTTGAGTATGCCTTTCAAGCCCAAATACAAAACCAAATGCAAAAGGAAGGTGAGAATTTCCCTAATTTTGCAATATAAAGAACAACTTCAGGATGAGAGGAAAGGGGAAGAAACAAGACTCCTAAAGATGTAGAGCTGTTACCCAAATGCAAACAATACATTTCAAATTCTCTGCAGAGCTTTATATTGTACTTACGGATTCAAAACAGAAAAAGAAACCCATTCACTTAACACAAAATAATCCAGTAAAGTCTATTTAAGTGCCAAACTTGGGAGAAAGTGGCATAAAAAAAAAGAAATCTGAATGTTTCCCCATCTTCCCCAAATTAAGTAAAACAAAACCCAACACCCTTCAAACCAAATGAGATTGTGAGGTTGTTACAACACTGTACAGTACACTCATAATTAAGATTCTGAAGTTGTGGGCAGGGTCAGGCTAACAGAACAAATCTCACTCCAAGGATTGTTAACACAAGATGCAAACTGTAAGTAAAGTGCATGAAAGGAAGCCTGCTCAGCTAAATGAAGTAGACTGAAAGGTCAGGAGTCAGCGGTCATTCGCCAGAGCGGCAGCAGGCCCGAAAACCACACTGCAAGTTCTGGCATCCACTGGCGGTTTCAGCATGAGGACCTGCACAAAAACAGAGCACATGTGAGAAGGAGAAAAGGCCATTTGCTCAGATCCAGAGTGTTCAGAACCTGGTGATTCAGGAAGTGTTGCCGTATTTTCATTTTTGCACTAAACAACATTCAGCACTGTGAAGGCTGAAACACTGCCAGCACTAGCACAGTGTAAGAACCTCAGTTTGTGCTCTAGTAGCTTCTAGTCCCATGAAGGTGACACACTGAGAGTGACACAGATGTACGATGAGCAGCACTACACGAGCAAGCTTCAGCAAGCTCTCAGCCTGCTTTCAGAACTGAGGTGTATTTTCAGAATGCATATTTAATGCCTGTTTATCAAACTCAACAACCTCATGGCACTACCAAAGCAACCATAATCTCCAAAGCAATTTCTACCATAATAAAACAGGGTTTTAGTCAAAGTTTTTTTTGCCATGAACACTTGCTGGTTGGCCAGACCACACACAGTCTGGCTGGACATTCAAAAACGAAAGAGAAGGATCAACCTTTTGCATCACCGCAGTTGCCAGAAACTGTAGGGCTAAAAAACTGGCCATTGAGAATGAAGGAGTTGTGAGCACAGACAGTACAAACCAACACGGTGATTCTACCCACCTCCACTTACCTTTGCTTACTGTTAGCCCTTTAACTTGAAATGTTAAAGTGACCATGGAATAAGCAACTGTTACATTTATTAGTACAGAATTTTATTTCCTGCAGCCTTCTTTAGAAACACAAACATTTACAATCAGGTTGTCTGAACGCTGGCACCTGACATAAACTGGAAGTGGGCTGCAGAGTTAACTAAAGCTGAGAAAGACCTGACCAGAACAACCCAAATTCCCCTCCTTTGGACTTGAGACAAATCAAAGAATATTTAAGGTGGTTTTAATGCATTTAGAAAAGACTAGCAAAATCATGTAATGAACTAGGGCACCATGCTATGTCTGGCTTATTTTTTCCTCTTGAACAGTGATTCGAAGTCATAATTCAATTAATTTCCAAGAACCTGGTGTCTGCAAATCAGCTTTCTGCTTCACGCGACACACCAATGAGCAATATTCTACAAGGTAATTAAGTTAACATGCATGAGACTGAATAAAACAAACCTGAAGCTATAAGGAGGGACAATGGTTACAGTATGCAAAATAGCAAACTTCCATTTGTCAGTAAACTCATTCTCCTTTTCAAATCTTTATTCACCTGAACTAGACTTTGATCCTCCAAGTCACTTACGAGCTAGAGTCTGAAAGCCTCTTCGTAAGTCCTTTAAAAAGGAGACCCGGTACTTCTGAATAGCTGGTTTAGCAGAGCATGTCCTGTGCGGCAGCATTATCCAAGTTGGAGCTGACCTTCCTCGTCACTGCCACAGCTAAGCAGCACATCAGCAATTCTGAAGCAACTGTCACCTTTCTAGTAAAATGCTTGTTACAGAAGCACAGTTCTACAGTTCACAGTTATGTACAGAACCACGATATTCCAACGAAGGGAATATTCTGTATATTTCAATACTGTTTTCCATCCTTTTCTTGCTCATTTTAAGAATTATCTTCCTCATGCTCATAACTGGAACATAAAACCTGCACTTCTAGGTCTGACCAATGTCCATCTAACACTACCTTCATCACTGGAAACCGCAAGTGTTATCTAAAGAGACAATGTACACTTATCGTGTGCACCCTTTATGTCTCCCCAGCATGACCAACTGTTGTAGTAGGGACATTAAAGTCCATTCCCTGCAGTATTTGTTTATGGCTTATTCCTGCATGCACTTGTTTAACCTCTTCCTGACTGATTCCACAGCTCTGACAGGACTGAGTTCCAGAAGTCCCCTACACTGTTACATCTGTTTTAAATCCATCACCTGCCCACTTCATTTACCTCACTGGGCTCTGATACTGCAGAATTTGGAGTTACTGTTGCACATCTGCCTCACCTACTGCTTTCCAGTTCTGTAAGCAGCCATCCCCTTTCAGCCTTCCCATTCCCAGATTGAAGCATTCCAGCCTTTCGAGCATCTCCTTGCAAGACAGCTGCTCAGTTCCCTAACTCTTTAGTAGACCTGTATCTTCTGTCACTCTCTTACATACACTCCTCAAGACAGAAGACCACATGCAGTACTCCAAATGTGAGTGCCTCAAGGCTTCGAGGACCATGCAGCAACACTATCTTGTTCTCAACACCCTGATGATTCATAACAGTGGTGACTTTTTTGGCTGCTGCTGCAAACAAGAAAGATCTCAGAATTAGCACCGGCAGCTCTCTGAAACCATTGTCTGCTCACTGCAACTGCCAGCTCTGGATTCAGCTTCACGCAGTCACAGTTTGATTATTCCCAACCACATACATATAGCATACATATAGCTTTTACTGAAGCTCGTAAGAGGTCCTTCTGGAAATCTTCAGCAGCCCAGTACCACTCAAAAACATGGAATTTACCATGTGTATCTCTTACACCACAGCAGCAATGAAAAAGCTGGGTGAGACCCATCACAGCACAGAACTGCAGGGTGGGACTAGGGGGACAGGACACAACACAGGGGAAGGCAGGGAGAGATGACACCTTCTAGATACCTATTCATCCTGCACAGTGACCATCAAGCCCTGCCCTTTCCTCCTATCATTTAATTACCTTTCAGTTTTTAAACAGTCCCATAGCAACTTAAAATCTCAAAAACTTAGAAACATCAAAGTAAACTGCACCATCTGAAAAGTTTACAGATTCATTTCCTAATTTATTGGACACTGAACTACAAATGACATTAACTGCACCACAGTGAAATTTTTTCTTAGCGTATGCAGGCAATTCCCATAATTTGGGGGGTATTTTACACTCTTACTACAAGGCGGTAAGTGTCATTAATGCCAAACGTAATTACTGAAAGGTAATGCTATTTGATTATGACTCATTTCATTTATGTTTCAACATATCAATTATTTCCTCCATCCCAAGTCATTTATCTCCTCTGTAAATGGCCTAGCCCTCCTTATTCTTTTTACATTCGATATAGATAGCAAAATTCAAATGCCTTTGCTTCTGATAGCCAGAGAGAGCGTGTTTTTGTTTCCCTTGCTCTAATTGCTACAACTGACCCTGGCTACATCTCTTTGGCTTCCTAATCTCTGATTTCTCCAGTCTTTACTACTGACCTCATTTAGACTGGACTTTGTTTTCAAACAATCTGTTTGAGCTCAAATGACCTCTTTAATCTTGTCAAAAAACATTCTTTCATGTTTCCTTTGGACTCTATATACAAGGTCTCCATTTCATCTGTCTTCACTGATGCACTAAGTTAAGCAATATGGTAACTGTATACAGTTCCTCTTATATTGCCCAGGGAATGAGATGGTCATTTCAGATCTGCTTAGAATGGGGCTGACTTTCAGAGGGTCCCTTCTCTTTCGACTGTCTGTGATGACTTAACAATTGCTAGCAGCGCAGTGTGCTTTGGGCTGGTTCACCTGGGAAAGCAAAGTTAATCCATTCTCATCTAACCTGCTACAGTCTACGTTACTGGTTTAGTCACCTCTAAACTGGATTACTGTAATGCTCTTTATGTGCACATCCGATTACTCAGATGCTTCAGCTGACCCACAATAAAGGCCTGTTTACTCCTGATGAACAGCTGTGTTTTCAAGTAAAGTACACATAAACATGCCTTGCAATGTAAAGAGAAGCACAGCTATTGCATTTTGTCAGATGTACTAGTGAAACAAGTATCGGCTGAAGTTTCCTAGAAAGAAGTTAGGCATTTCACCAAGAATACATGAGAGCCCAGACCATGACCATGGTGACAGAACCCCTCCAGCCAGGACAACTGCCTGCCACCATAACAACCCTTCAGCCACTTGTATTAGCTCTTGCCTGTGGTGGCAGAAACATTCATGTGGTCTGTCGCAAGATGGATCCCTGACCTCTCTAGGAAGAGAGAAGAGGGCGTTGGGGGGGAACTTCTTGACTGAATTTACAAAGTAGCTGCAGAAAGGCTAATTCTGGCCACAGGAAAGCAGGAAGAATGAGCTGCAAGGAGCACAAAAGAGGGAAGACAATTCTTTTTCACAGCCACCACCATGAGAGACTCCATCATCAGTACTGCATACTGTATGCGATAGCAATGTAGCAACAGTAATACATTACAAGAGAATTACTAAAAAAGAGCCATCAAATTAAGCTTTACCTTTGAAAAATACATAAAAGCAACCCTAAAGTCAAATCTGAGTTCAGTGAGTGTTGCTCTTTATCAGCCTTCAGTAAAGTTACTCTTACACACCTTTGTGAGAGCACCTTGGTTATCTGTAGAACTCAGGAGCTGGTTTCTGTAAGTCTAACAACAATGCACTCCCATATGAATCTGCACACAGGAGTCCGTAAATCTTACGAGAAACTGCCAAGTCTTGACTTTGTTGCTGAAGACAGCTCAAACTGTGAGCAGTGAATTTCAAAATGCCAGAAGGCTGCATCATCAGAATTACCACCACTTAATTTCATTAACGCCCTATTTCTTTAATTAAGCACCTGAGAACTCCATCATTAAAAAACTCTAGAAACTGAATCACATGTAAAAGCTTCAAAGGGCAACAGCCACAGAAATTAGGGAGCCCCATTTTTCCAATCCTGAAGCTGAGAGCACTTCTCCAAAACTGCGTATCCAGCAAGGAGATTGAACACAGCTGGATAAAACAGCCCACGGGGAAATACAAACTTTATGTGGCAAGAGCCAAATCAAACATTTAATTTTTCTTACTGACCAAATGTGCTTGAGCCATGAAACAGATCAGCCATTAGGAAGAGTATATACTGACAGATTTGTTTTCAGCTGGCTGAGGATTATCTAACTCCAAGTCTCCAGTGTTGAGCAGAACAGAAGTAGAGATCCTAAACATTAGTATGCACACCAAGAACCCAAGTCATACCAACAGCAAACAAAAGAGATTTGGAAGTGTGCTCAAATTCATGGCCTCTGCTCTTAAAACCTGCATCTTATTACTGTTGAGCAGCAGCAGGCTATGACTCAGACCCAACTGAGTCGATCTAACCACAGCTGCCCTACCTTTTTAGAGCAGCTATGGTTAGACCAGCACTCAAAAAGCAGAAAACTGCAAACAAACATGCCTAGCAAGCAAGCCCAGCAAGCCCTCCACAAAGAAAATCCAATGAAGCTGAACGGCCCCCACATTCAGTGTGTATAGACAAAAACATCTGAAAATAGGCTGTAGGTGAAAGTAAAGCCCTGAAGCAGGGTACCTGACGCAGGTAACAAAGCAGTATCTTTCTTATACAGAGATGGCTAAATTCCATGCTGTTGGCTCCATTTTTTGCTCTGCAAGACTGATGGGTTTTCTAAAATGATCCCAGAACTCATCTCCTTTCCCCAAAATTATCCCTGATAAACTGGTAGGTGAAGAAAATCATGAGATTATTTTCTACAAGCTTACAGAGCAGGAATTTTTCTGCAGCAGCTAATAATACAATCTATGTATGTGTAAAGTAACAAAACAGATAGCTGTGTCATTTAAATCAGTCCCTATTGCTTTCCCTGCAGTTACTTTAGAAACACCAAGTGATACAAAAATAGCTCAAGCTGTTACAGAAATCCTGCTGCTCACAGAGCAGAATAAGGCATTAGTTTTGCACTTAATAGCCCCATCAAAATGAATTTGAGTGAAAATACAAAGAACAGTACCCAGATAAAACTGCAGGGGGTTCAGTTATAAAAGGTCATTTCCCACTTTAGGATTTTGCTTAGGATACCACTTTAAGTTTTTATCGACTTCCTTCTTATAGAAAACAGCCACAAACTTCTGAGATGCTACTATTTTTCAATAGATGTGAGAAGTCAGAGCATTACAGCCTCACTCTCCTCTTGATTTCTCTCTACAGCAACAACTGTTCATCCAAAGGCATGCATGATGCTTGACAGAACCAAGCAGAGCTTATAAAGCTCACAGCTTCCAGGAGGCAGTAAATAAAAGGAAGGAAATTAAAAGGAAGATGATCAGGTCAACTTTAAAGGGTAATTCCAAACAATATTCTGTTCAAATATAAATAATTTCTTGAGGAT
Source organism: Agapornis roseicollis (assembly GCA_002631895.1). Taxonomy (NCBI): domain Eukaryota; kingdom Metazoa; phylum Chordata; class Aves; order Psittaciformes; family Psittacidae; genus Agapornis; species Agapornis roseicollis. Next base: position 17,355 of record NDXB01000894.1, read on the forward strand.
ATTAGGGAACAGCCAAGCTTTAAAGTGGTGGAATCACAGAAGGGATTCTGGCTTTGTAAACTAAATACTAACATAATATAGTATATTTTAAGGATGAAGAAAGAAACAGAAACATCTGAACACAAAACAGAACATCAAGTCTGGTATTACTGACAGAAGTGAAAACAGAAGGAACTGGCTGTAAAAGGAATATGCTTTTAACTAGTCTTTGAAGACACCTTTAAACTCAGCACAATGCAGAAAGGAGAGTCAGGAAAGAATCTTAAAAAAGGAACCTTAGCATTTTCACGTTGAAATGCCAGAAGATTTTTAAAAGCTGTAGTCTAGATGGAAGGGAAGGAAGTAACAAAAAGCAGGCGTCTCAAAAGAGAAACAAACAGCAGTGTCAAAAAAGTGCATAAAGAAGTGCAAAAAAAATATGGAAGCCGAATATTATTTAACCCTTTCACCTCTAATATAAAGCTGTAGTCTAGATGGAAGGGAAGGAAGTAACAAAAAGCAGGCGTCTCAAAAGGGAAACAAACAGCAGTGTCAAAAAAGTGCATAAAGAAGTGCAAAAAAAATATGGAAGCCGAATATTATTTAACCCTTTCACCTCTAATATAAAGCTGTAGTCTAGATGGAAGGGAAGGAAGTAACAAAAAGCAGGCGTCTCAAAAGGGAAACAAACAGCAGTGTCAAAAAAGTGCATAAAGAAGTGCAAAAAAAATATGGAAGCCGAATATTATTTAACCCTTTCACCTCTAATATAAGCATCCAATCCAAGGGCATCATCTTAAATCAATTTCAATGGACTGAGTACCCAAATGTCAGTACAGATTTAACTGTAGCACCAAGCCTCTGGCATCCTGCTGTGGCTGCAGCTCAATAGAGATGCAAATTATTAAACTGAACATCATGAATTACCAGGGAATGTAATTTTGTTCTATGCACAATTAGCTCTTACAATCCTGTGAACTCAGTTGCTATCCTCCTTTTCCCTTCCCTTCTGTTGCACTTACCTGTTTTAAATTCACACAAGCAATACAAGTCACACCATGGTTCCCATCTCTCATAATATGAATGCTTACTGGACCTAACACAACAGACTGAATTCCAGTGTGGTAAAGTGGTGAAAACACTTGCACCATAAACATTTTATGTATTTTTCCAGCTCCTTCTCCAGCTTAAATCCATCTCTAAGTTCCTGAGTCAAGCAAAGCCAGAACTAAATTACATTTTCCATGTGATGATAGGATCAAAGTATCCTACACCAAAACTACTGGAATATGGGAGGTTTGCACAGCAAAATACAATTCCTTGCCTAAAAATCACCACTTTGATACCAATCTAGTGAAGCCTCTGTCTGAATTTATGACTGTAAAGAAAACATGCAACTACACAGTTTACAGGGAAGATACAGAGGGGACAAATGTGTGCTAGCTATATGGAGGCTTACTTTCTAGCCCCTATTACTTATGCTAAACTAAAGTATGTAGACTAAAAATACCTTTCTAGGTAATACAGAACTGTACTAGTGTCAATGAAAAACAATCAACAACTCAAAAGAATAAATGAAGAAAATCTGACTTAACAGTTGTCATTTCATAATTAATGTGTGACACTCAGTGCTACCCAGCCAAGCAGGAAAAGTGGTGTTCTGCTTATTCTTTTTGGTTTTAAGTTTCCTCAAGCCAAGCAAACATTGGTCCCCAGGAAAGCATCACACCTTCATAAAAAGTCATTACCGTTAATGTTGTCACAGTAGTAAAAGTGTTCATCTTTTAGAGAAGGGCATGCAGAAACTAAATCCTGCAGGCCTGCACCAGTTACAGAGAGACAACCGGAGAGGTTAAGGTGTTCCAAATGCGGCAGTCCTCCTCCCAGCATCAACGCCCTGTTAACAGACACAAGAGAGGTGTTAAGAGCCCACACAGCCTAGAATGACAAGTACTCCATCAATCACCAAGTCATGGACTTAACAGTGTCTCCTAACAAAAAGCAAACAACTGAGACCAGACCTCTAATAAACAATGTCGTTTTAAACCTGACAGTTTCATACCTTATAAAGGGGATCACCCCTAAAGCTTCATAACAGACCTGAAAAATGAACTGATTGCTAGAGAAACTAACAATTCCTTCTGAGAGCCTTCAGTGGTAGATCACTTTGTTCATGAATGACTCCAGAGGCGACCAAGTACTTCAAGGAACTACCAAACATTCTTCTCTAAGTCACCACCGACTTTGGCAACCCTTCCAAACTGATGAATATTCTTCAATTCACCCTATAAACATGACACTCATTTGGCGCACTGCACTTCCAAAGGTTGGACTATGGTTTTTTGGTTAAAATTATTTTGGAATCCAAATCTGTAGTTCTCTAGGACTGACAGCAGAGAGTCTGTCAACAGATCACCTTACTATTCATGCAGAACTCTTTATTTTTCCCCTGAGTGCAGTTTAGCTGCTGAGGCAACAGCCCCATGGAGGTACCACACCTGAGCAGTCACTCATGTCTACAAATGCACACGGCAAGTTCAATCACAAACAAGCTCTCACACTTGAAAAAGCTACCAGGCTTGAATCACCAAGCTACAGAAGACATTCTCTTTGCCCAAGGATGCAAAATTACTCTGGTAAGTGAAAGAAGCACTTGTTGCAGCACTCTCTCAGGTCTTAAATGCAGTCTTCTTTCTAAAAACCACCAAAGGGAAAACAGTACCACAACTAAACTCTTCCCATTACTCAGTGGACAAATTTCCCTTTGGTCCTGGATTACCAAGTCATGAAACAGAGCACTAACATGCAAACTACACACAGCATGACCTAATCAGCACCTAATGAAACTCAGCAGTACCAACACTGGAACAGCAACAAGCTCAAACAGGAAGCACAGTTATCCAAAACCTAGTCTGAGCAAGACTAACTGGTGAGTGAAAGAACCACCACCGAGGAAGACATTAAAACAGCTGGTACTTCTGAACTTCAAACGGGAATGAAACAAATTAACTCACACTGTTTCTTGGTTGACTACAGCATACAGTATAGGCAGGCATACAGAGAAGTCTTCCCATTTCAAGAAGCTTTACTTAGCCCTAAGTGCTACAGTACACCTGAGCAGGTGGATGCAAGTACTTCAGCATCATCACATTTTCACTATAAAGCAATACTACATTTTCCTGACACAATACAAACTATCAATAGGAAGTATCACACAGAGGAAATGTTTTAGCTCTTGAAGCCATCTCAACGTTAAAGCCAACCTTTTTCCCCCTTTGTTACATGAAGTCATATTTAGTATGTTGCACACAGAAAATTATCATAGACTCATTTAAGTTGGAAAAGACCTTCAAGATCAAGTCAAATCATTAACCCAGCACTCTTAGTGCAAGTCCACCACTAAGCCATGTCACTAAGTGCCACACATACATATCCACCTTACTACCTCCTTTCAGGTAGCTGTAGAGAGCGATAAGGTCCCCCTGAGCCTGTTCTCCAGACTAAACAACTCCACTTCTTTCAGCCATTACTCATCACACTTGTGTTTTAGACCCTGCACAAGATTCTTTGCCCTTCTCTGTACCTGCTCCAGCACCTCAATGTATCTCTTGTAGTGAGGGGCCAAAAACTAAACATAGAATTCCAGGTACAGCTTCACTAGTGCTCAGTACAGGGGGAAGAATACTGCGCCCTGGCCCTGCTGGCTGCACTACTGCTAATATAGACCAGCATGTCATTGGCCTTCTTGGCTACCTGGGCACAAGCTGGATCATGTTCGTCTCCACCAGCCAGCACCCCCAAGTCTTTTTCAATGAGCAACTTTTCAGCCACTCTCCCCCAAGCCTGTAGCATTGCATGGGGTTGTTGTGGTCTAAGTTCTGGACCTGGAACTTCACCTTGCTGAACCTCCTGCAACTGGCCTCAGCTCACTGATCCAGCCTGTCCATGAATTGTGCCATTTTCCAGATACGCTGACCAAGATGTTGCTCCAGTTTTATACACTTCCAAATGTATAGACAAGCATAACGAAAAAATTAGTGAATCAATACAATTTCCTAAAACGCAATCACTAAAGTTCAGATCTAAAAGCATTAAGACAGCCTAGGACAACAAATTCACAGAAATACTTGACTTCAGAGTATACGTCCGAAATATTTTTATTTCTTTTTATTCCACAAAGAAGAAGTTTTCAAGTTGAGTACTATAGATACTAAGATGCAAAGAGTGCTTGAAATTTAGAAGATGTTCTTCAGTAAAAATCCTCCTGCTGAAACTAGGCAGATACACCCCAGAATGACTCACCAAATAAAAGTGCAATGTCTCCTCACCTGAGAGCACGGTCTGTGATCTGGTAACATCCAGACAGACTGAGAAACTGAAGAACTCGTGCAGTCTCTTCATCTGCTGTGTCACTCCCAGAGTATGCACAGTCTTTTTTCTCTGACTGCTTAGTCCTTGTTGGTTTTATACACAGTGCAGAGGACTCTGGGAGTGCTTGAATAGTTCTTAGTGCTGTCCCAGCACAACAAAATGAGTGACCGCAGTAAATCAAGTCAGTAGAAGCACAGTGCTGCTGCCACCCTCTAGTCCTTAATCCATAAATGTCTCTGTTGTAGCACGATGCAGAACAAGTAAAATGGGATGCTGGCTCCATAATACAAAATCCTTCAACATTCCTGTGTCTCCATTCTGCAGCATCTTCGATGTCAGCTAAGTCATCTGCATCTAGCATCCACACATAAGCAGAATTGAAGCTTTCTGAGCTGTCAGGTTTAGTCCAATGCTGCTCACTGTCTCCTCCCTCAATGAGGTTTTCATTGCTGATTTCTTGCAAACAATTATACTTCTTGGTGGACTGCAGAGTAATCTCTCTGTTCTTCCACAAAGTCTTAGCATTCCTGTTTCTGCAGCTTTTCAGAATACCTCTGGTGTGATGAGTTGATATGATACCCAGGGCTCTGGAAATCCTCTCTATAGCCACATCTGTGATTTTTTCACATCCAGACAGATCAAGATGGCGTAGATTTTGACAATATCCAACTGAAGACCAACTGAAATTGGGGAAAAAAGTGGTGTGCTTAATTGGTTTTTAGTTTCTGTTCAGAAACAGGTGTTAAGGCTAAATATACAGAAGAATATTTCCACAAGTAAAATACCTCTACCGCTTCACAGAATATTTAAAGACCCTAGACAGGGTAGATTTGATACTTCAAGTGTTACATATATGCTTGTATATACAAAAGCTCACAAAGATTGACTTCTGAGCCACAGAAATTCCATAAATTCCATAAAATGAAATCTTATTTCAACTAAAACTTCTTGCATAAACTGCAGTGTTGTTGTCAGCATCCATTCTGGTAAAATTATCTGTGTTGTTAACGCACACATTTGAGAGCCCTATATGATGCAGGTGTTGAACACTGAAATAGCCACTGTGTTTCAGTATCACAGTAAGACCATTAGTGCAGGTTCTGCATCCAAGCACCATCCCACTGACACCAATGACATTTCTGCAGGCTTCAGTAAAACTCATGAATTCACAGTTACTATACCTAAGCCTTAGAGTTTTGCCTACCATTTTTGTTCAACATCTTGAACAGCAGCATTCCAAACCCTAGCAATATCAGGCCAAGGAAACTACTGTAACTGCATGACTCCACAAAAATCTATGGACAATTTCAAGTTGTTAGTACTAAAACAAAATAGTTATTGCTATGGACAGCTACACATTCATAGATAATACACAACTAATAGTGAAGACAGAGCATTCTGAGTGGCCATTACAATGTTACATGCTTCACTTGCTAGTTTAGTGATTTACTGCTGTGGTTTAGTTCTTATGTGTGAATCTTGAATGTGATTTTTCTTAGCTCTCTCTTTACTGGTAAAGGACTAAGTTTGAATGTTCTCTCAGTCCCCCCAGAAAGCTGATCTTTTATATTATTTTTTTTAAGGAAACAATAACTATCTAACCTTTCAAATGCAGAGTCTGAAATATCAGTTTGAGTGAGATCCAAATACTCCAAGTTGGGGCAAAGCTCCAAGATCTGTCTAACCTGTAAAGGGAAAGAAAAATAATCAGTAAAGACACAAGCCAGTAAGACTCACAGAGTGTCAAAAGGCAACATACAAATTAACGTTCTCTTGAACTGCAACTGATTCTCACTACCCAAGTGTTGTGTTTTAAACTGAAGCACATCAGTTAATAATTAGAGGCTGCAGAGCCACAATGATTAAATGCCATTTTCAAAGGACATACCATTTTGCTAGACACTGCAGAGCTGTAGGCCAATACAAATGTCTTCACTGAGGAGCCCACATGTGGGAGGACATTATGAATTAAGCCATGAAGTAAACGTTTTTCCATCTGTGCTATATTAATGGCAAGTGAACCTTCAGCTGCTTCTTCTGCAAAATAAAACCAGAGACTTAAAATATTCTTTGAGTCATTTGGAATTCACACTGTCATTTTATATCAAACAAGTTAGCAGAAAACTAGAAGAAAGCATAAGAAAGCGTAAGTTCACAAAGTACCTTACAACAAACTTTTGCTGAACCTGATGTACTGCTTAAGCCTCATCTTTAAAAGAATACCTGCTTATCTTTCTGCCAGTCCAGAAGAATTTAGCTCCAACAGCAAGCAAAACACTATGAGTTGTCACAGAAAATTATGATTAAAGGACTCGGAGAAATATTTACTGCAGATTACGAACTACTCAGGGCTGTCTGGGGCAGCTGTTTCCACTGCCTGGCTTTATACTATCTCACAGGGCATTCACATCCTGCGATTTAACAGCTTACAATAAGTTTTAAATTAAGCCTAGAATGCATTAGGCTGCAAGATGATTCATTCAAACTTTCTGAAAAGAGGAAGCCTAGATTTTACCTCCTTCCTAACTCCAGACGCATCCCTGTAACTCTTCTACCTGCACTTCGGTTTGCTCTCTCTTAAATGAATTCATTCGGCTCACTAAAACCCACTGCTTGGTTGCCCCTGCCTTTACTCCCCACTCCCTTTATTTCTTCACCCAACCAGGAATCAGGTAAAGATAAGGGAAAAAAAAAAAAAAAAAAAAAAAAAATTTTTTCAGAAACCCTTAAAAGTTATAA
>NDXB01000894.1:27745-41852 GCA_002631895.1 Agapornis roseicollis
TAAAAAAAAAAAAAAAAAAAAATCTCATTACAGAGTAGTTTTTCAAGTTTTTCTAATGAGAGCACCACATCTTACAACACCACAAAGTCAGTTCATGAAGGCTTCCTCTAGTTATCAGTTTCACACCCCTGTATTACACTTACAGTATATTAATTCCCATTCTTTGGGGCATCATCTGTTCTTTGTTAGTTAAGCAAAAACTGTAAATACAGACAACTTTGGCTGCTTCAACAGTCATAAAATGAGCCTGACAGTGCACTTCAATAGTTATCCATTTATTCTAAATTTCAAGAAAGGTAGTTACAGATGAAAGCAAATTAAATACCTATTCTAAGAATGCACATTTCATCTGACCTACTAACACACTGCAGATATGTTCCCTTGCATTACTCCCCACACACAGTTTCTTCCCTTCCGATTCCTGAGAGGCCCAGAGAAGTTAGGCAGTGGAGTTCGGCAAGGTGAGCTGCTTTTCATTTCAAATACTGTCAGTTGATTAACTATTCTTATTAAGCCATCAAAAGAAAAGCTTACAAAGCAGTCCTGAAAGCCAAGACTTAAATGCAGAGTCTGCAAATAAAAAAATACCATTTCAATGGAAGCATGAAATTAGAATTATCATTTTTTGCCTGTTACATCAAATATTACCATAGAAGGGAAGGAAGAATGTGGAAAAACACGTAAACAGTGAAGTATTACCTACATTATGACCTGCAAAGAAGCCTGTATCAAACAGTAAAGTTTCTGAAGTTTCAAAGCTGGTTTGAAGAAACTCCCATTTTATAAAAACTATTTTATCTGCCTGTACGTAACTTTAGGTAAGTTACCAGTGTGGCTTTTGAGATAAAAACTGCAGTCTGAAAACTAATGAGATGCTTCACCTTGATCTGCCTTCTCTTCCACAGAATACTTAAAGACCTTCTGAAGCTCTTCTGCTTGGTTCCACTTATTAAGACCTCTGAATTCTGCAGCCTCTTTCTGCGAGCAGTGCTGTGCAATTACTTTCTTCTTAATATCTTTCAATTCTTCGTAAGTAAAGTATTCCATCAACATTGGCTGAAAAACCTAAAGCAAAGGAAAAAAAGTCTGATGCTTATGGAGAAAGTCGATAATGCTATACAGACCTACCAACACAGAATTTCCTGTTTCAGATACTCTCCAAGCAATAACATGTCATATATTAAGTAAACCCAAGGACAAGATCATGGAAGTTTTGAGCTCCAGCCCTCTGCTTGCCAGTGGATCACTGCATAGTCTCAGGCAAGTTGCTTAACTGTTCTCCCCAACAGAAAAGGGAAGTGATTGAAGTTGCTTAAACAAAATAACTTATCAAAGTACTCACATGGAAGACAAAGTGGCAAGGAATAAAAACATGAGAAAAGATTTCTCTTGGACAGACTTCGGAAGATTTACTCTCACCAGAAGATGCTTCCCAGTTTTTGGATACCCATAAATCATCAGACTGGCAGTACTAGTCTACGTTTCAAATATAGGTCAGAGGCTGTCTGGGAGTGTCAGTTTGAGTCATGAAGCACTGGTTTACAGGACTTCTCCTTCCTTTACATTTTACTAGACATCCCCTTAAATAATTACCTGCTCAAGCAAATCCCAGCCCCAGTGGACTTCAATTTTTTAAAGGACTATAATTTTATCATAAATTTCAAATTTATTCACTGTTTGAGAACATGTCACCTTGCAGTCAGAGAACAGAATAGTGACATCACAGTTCTGAATGCAAACTGGCATAAATAAAAACAACACTGAACCTCTAAGCCCTTTTGTCTCTATTCAGTCATTGCAGACCCTAAAGGAGATAAACATAATATTTGAGGAAAAATTTTACCTACCTCTTCTTCCTCTTTCATATGAGGAAGGAAATCCCTGGTAAAGGCTTCCAACCTCTCCTTCAGCTGTTTTGCATAGTTCAGCTGTTCATACTCATTCTGAGAAGAAAGCAAAGATTTAACTGTTACCTGATCTTGTCCTTTCATTCAAAGATTAAACTGTTAAATCAACCACCATTTCGAATGCACCATTTCACCCATTGTCTTTCCCATGCATGCAACATGTTTGCTTTATTTCACAGTAAGAACGCGTACACTTACAAAGTTTCGTGACAAGCTGACAGTCTGTACCAGCCTGCTACTGCACAGAACAAAGTATTCCCTTCCTCCCTGGTTCCAATTTATTTTGTTTGCAGATATGAATTAACTTGTCTAATCGCACTTTTACTTTGGAGCAAAGACTGAAGTCTGCCGATCTACAGTCTCACCTAAAGTTCAAAGTAATAACAGACTAATCTAAGTATTTGTATGTTTTGCAGAAGAATTACTTGATGATGCAGCAATTCCACTTCAGTTTTAGCTGCATATATTTACACTACTTATTCTATACTTCTAGCTTCCAAATTACAATCAGAATTCACAGTCAGACATGCTCTAGAGACATTTACTTTGGAAACTGAAAGAACTCTCAAATAAAGATATAACTGACTTTTAAATGTTGAAGTTAGACCAACCTCTGTATTAATTTGTTAAGCATGTTCTCTGTGCCAGCAGTAAGAAGCTGGTTCTTAAGTCTGCCCAGTAATTGCAACACACTGAAGTTCCTCACAGCTCTTACAGTAAATGTTGTAAGTTTTTCTTGTCAAACTTCTACAACATCAAGAAACCCTGACTGTTACAGAAAACAAAAAGCTTAAGCCATCAAGTTAAATGAACCACACTCTCAAAAATAGTTAAGGTTAGCATATCTAAACAGAGTTAGAGAAATCTGGTTTTCCACACTTACGTAACAGAATAATACCAGCACCCTATCAGAGAAGGTGCAACAGAAAGCCAAGTGTTAGATTTTCCCCTTTCCTTTACTTCCCTTAATTTTCCAATTCATTAATGAAAACAACTTAAGACAAACTTTGAGGCTTGAAAATGCACAGGGAGAAACACAAACAAAAGAAACCACCTATCTGCAGGATGCCCAGGTCAAAAGCAACCTTAGTAAAATGGAACTGACTGCACAGTTAATATTTTTCTTACTGAAAATATGGACTACATGTACCAGAAATATAATATGGGATGTTAAATCATTACTGGAGACCATAGTTCTTAAGAGTGCAGGAAGGAGAAGTTGAGCTGGGTTCTCCAAAGAAAAGATACAGCAGAATTCAAGTAGGATCCTACTGGAGAAGAATTTAACAACAATTTAAGTTGTTAAAAAGCCGTCTGGAGAAATAACATTTAGAGTTTCTTGAGGACTGGAACAATAACAACATCACTGAGCAACAGATTACTGGAAAGAGTACATGACTCACTAACAGAATAAAACAATGTGCTGCTTTTGCCCTTTTCACGTTCTTAACTGTGGTAATCATCTCCGTTTGTGACACTATAATGCTTCATACCACAAAAATAGATTCTCAGGGTTTCCTAGCAAATGAATTAAAACCATTATTTCTATAGTCAGAAACTGGTTTGACCAATTAGCAGTCTTTATTTGAGACTTCCATGTTGTCTCTCCAAATCACCTCCAACTATGCAGCGACAGACTGCTGTCACACTATACACCTCTGGGAAGAATTTTTACTAGAAATTTAGCACTGAGATGAATGGCAAAAGAGTTTGTGTTTCTGACTGGAAAGTTTTCAGTACCGTGTGAAGAAACCACAAATGCTGCTTCTTCCTCTTCACTTTCAGAGGGTATCCAGGAAAGCTGAGAAGTAAGAAATAATCACAGCATGTTCTCCTTAGGACACAAATCCTTCTTACAATCTACTTACCTTTACATTCTTTAACCCTTTCTCAAAGAGGCTAAGCATCTCTGAGAGTTTGTTGTCTGAGTGTACATTGTACACTGTCCGGCTACGTTGCTGAAGTAAACCAATGATACACTCATTTTCAATCTGCTCATGCATTTTAAATTCCTTGAATGTGGCATAAAGAGACTGCAGAAGAGCCCGAAAATCATTGTTGTTGGAGAAGTTGGTCTTGGAAAGCTAGAAGAAAGAAAAGCTCATAAAAACATCAATGCAAATCATGTCAAGGTCAGGCTAAATCCTTGTAACAAGTATTAGCTCCCATTATTCACTGCTCCCATTACTTATAAAAGCCGAAAACCTTCAGTTTTAAACAGAAAAGTGGCAAAGAAAAAAAAATTTGCAATTTGAGCAACTCCTTTCAGAGACTTCAAAAATTACAAGCAATAAATGCTTTTAATTTCAATCTTCAAGTAAAACAGGTAAAAAAAAAAATCAGACAGTCAAGGGCATAAATAGGAATACACAAACTAGTCTATTGGAAGAATGACCTTCTGTAATTTATGTAGTTGGTGCATTAAAATGTAATTTCAAACAATGTCTTCCAGAAATGGGCTCAGTTAATACTGCCATTTGAATGCTACACTTTAATATTTATAAAATATCTCTACTAATATGACTGTTGAAATTATTCACAGAATTTGTCATTACTTTAACCTTTATGACTGCCATTGGTTCTTTATTATCAGGAACCAACAAATTCTATATAAAACCCTCAAACTTATTTTAAAACTTCCTAAAAGTCATTATGTATGGTTATTTCGTAGATCTATTTCCTCTTGCAAGTCAGTAAAACAGTAAGCCAGTCACACTCCAATTCTGTTAACTCCCAAAAATAAGTTAACAGAACAGTTTTCTACAACTTTGTGCTTTATGAATGAGGTTTAAGTAAACCAAGGGAATTAATTTCACAATTCTCTCATTTCCAGTGCAAACTATGTAACTGCATTTCCAATCACAGGCTCTGAGAAAAAGATGAAGCTATAATAATAGAAATATTACAAAGAACTAATGTAACTACAGAAGTTTAACAAAGCACAATATACACAATAATGCACATTGCAATGAAAAGCATGTAACGTTTAATCACACAAATTCTGAAGGCAACTGTCTCATTCCACAAGAATGAACAGAGCTGAAGAGGAAAGTGATATGACAACTTCTTAAAGGAAGATCATCCTTGAGAGAACAATGAAATCATGGCATTAGTTTTAAGAAGCCATTAAAATCAAGGTCATGTTTAAGCAACGTAAGCCCATCTTGAAATAAACAAATGGAGAAAGATTTCCTGGCAGAAATCAATGTAATCTCCCCAGCCAGCTGGGTAACTGAAAGGCTTAGTTTAGCCACTTTCCCAGAGCTACACTGCTGTCTATACTAGGAAGCTGTCACGATAGGCCTCTGTGCCTGCCTTTTAGGATCTATTATCTACAAGGTATACCAAGTCCTATCAAATGAATACAAACTATACTAACTGTTGGAACAGGTTTCCAATGAACCGAGAACCTACAAATTAAGACAACACAAAGTTCTAGGTAACACAGTAGTGCCATTTTGACATACATTCAGTCACCATTAGCAACAATGCATTTTAAAACTGCATTTTCCTCTGGTGAATGTAGAAGGCCAGTAGTTGTTCCATTCCTATATTTTATTCCACATGCAGCTTCAAGAACCACAGCTTATGGCAGGATACAAGAGCAAGCATTCTAAAAATACAAATAGATTAATTTAATTCAAAAGACAAGCCACTAGAATATTCAGAAGTGGTTTAGTTTACAAAGACTCTGGAATCAAAGGAATTTACTAAGAAGGGGAATCTGAGACATATATGCTCATGCATATTACTTGCATACATCAAAACCAACCATAGATCGAGATATCTAAAACTTCTATAATTTAAAAACAAACAACCCAACAAATGTACTTATTCATCCTTGCATTGCATTGCCACTTCCTGGCAGCCACTAGCAATGCAGCCAAAACACTCTGGACATCTGCCAAGTCCTTATGCAACCACATGTCAGCTGTGCATACTGTACGTTACATGATGTACATAGGAGCAAAATGACTGTTATAATGGGAAAACAAATTTACTTAGCCTCAGCAGAGGTAGAAAACAGGACAATGTTAAGTGTTGCATTTTTTGGTTTTTTCCCCCTTTAGACCAACTACTGTCAGGCCAGGAAAAACTCCTATATTTGCGACGCACTGTGTTAGGATTGGAGGCATGCATTCTTAATGTACTGATCACAAATGGGAAAAGAACTTGGCTCTGAAGACCATTTCTATCCTATGCTAAGCTCCAAGACTGCAATACACAGAGCAGCTGTAGATGAAACTAAAGGCTAGACTTCCCACATTGAAAAGCAGAAATCTGAACAGGCCAGAAGATAACTGTAAAAAAACCTTTTCAATATAGCTCCTCACCTCCAGCTGCTTGCGGTGCAGACCACAGTAAGGGTGAAGTTTGGTTTCTAATGTAGCATTTCTCAAGTATCATTTCCAAATTGCTCATTCGACACAAAAGGATCCACAATACCTGAAGTCAGTCCCCAAAGACCCTTTTCCCGCAGGAATCCCATCTGCTCCCAAATTGACATTCTGACTGACATGAAAACATAAAGCTGCTGAAGTCTGCAACAAGAAGATTATACAAAACTATTGTGTTTTGCTGTTGGGCATGCAATTTAAGAATTCCTGTTATAAATGTATTGCTCTAGAAGCCACTATGACAAGCAACACTTGCATATACACCTCTGCTACTGGGGCTTCCAGCAAATATGCAAGAGATTAGGAAAGGATATTGAAATTTAATGACTGTATTTGAATCAGAAATCAGTGCATTAAAAACGTCAGCCAAAGCTGAGAAAAAGTGTTTTTTTCAGAGGACAGGTAACTTAGCAACAAAGCCACTTGGTCACATCCGTAATTTCATTACCAGGACTGATGAAGTCGTATGACAGGCAACCAAGACTATTAACAGACAACAGCTGCTCCACTCTGAGGTCCACTTTCACCAGCTCTTCACAACAAAAACTAGCATAGGAGTTTAGCAGTGCAAAAAGAAAAGCACCATCCCCCAAACTCAGACAGAGAATCCCAGGAGAGCAGCAAGGCAGAAGAAATGGATTGTATCAAGGATATTGGCTGACTGGTAAAATACATAAAGCACAGTGGACGTGGGGTCCCTGAGTAGGCTTAAAGCACACCGTATTAAACCAATTATCTATGGGGTGTTAAAGATACCTGGAACCTTTCTGGACTTTCGAAGGCATCATATTTAAAAAATTTTAAGTTGCAGCGCAACTGGTTTTGTGTTTGGAATGCAAATTCCAGTTGACAAATGGTTCCACAAGCAGAAGAGGCCTCGTGTCTCCAGAAGCCTCATGAAATTTAAGACTACATATAATCCAAACTGCTTTAGCGACAGGCCAAACAACAGTCAAATTCTATCAAAAACACTTCAGAGATCTTTGTCTGATGCAGGCATACTCCAGAAGTAGCCAGGAGCTGTTGAATTCAGTATTATTCATTATTAACAAAAAACCCCAAACAACCAACCAAAAACCACACACATCAACTTTATTTCAAGTAAACTGGGGGAGGCACAACAATAATCCCAGGGCCACTGTGGTGCCAGCAGTGAAGTAAAGCACATGGTCACAAAATGTACCAAATCTATTCCAACTAACACTATGACAAGCAGATAGGCTAACTTAAGGGTGCTGTTCTAAAGTTCTTCATACTTAACTGGTCAATGTAGGGGGGCTGCAACACACAATACTAACAACTCAAGACTGAAATAAAAATCAGAAGTATTGCATTGGGTTGGGTTTTTTTTCCATCAGAACTGAAAGTGCAAACTAGGATTACACTAGCAGTGTAAACTAGGATTAAGATTATTAGGAAGTAAATCTTAGAAGTGTTCTACCATTGATCCAAGATCAGGTAATTCCATCCTTCCTTTGCAGAAAAAAACTCAATGAAGAAATCACTTGACGTACATCTTTTTTAAAACTAGAATTATGCAATTAAAGAACAGCTATGCTTGAAAAATCTGTGTAGCTCTGGCAGTCATAAAGCAGCTCAAGGTGAGTGTTCAGCTCCACTGGACTACAACAGAGCCATTAACATGGTCAAGATGAATGTATGGAGATGTGGCAAACAAATATCCTGCTTTAATGTAAGCTATTATTTCAGTTTTGTGCTTTGAGAGCAAAATGACAAGACTGGCAAGATTCACAAAAATTGCTGTTCATACACTGCTTCATGTTCATGACACTCAAGTGAAGATGAATCTACATTCCACTCTCATCTCCTTTGTGGCTTTAGTACTTTCATTAAAGGTGAAACTTTCTGTCAGATGAAGACAGATATTTCTATCCACAATGTTGTGGATATAATAAAGCTCAAGATAAGCTCAATAATAAAGCTCAAGACCGGTAATTAAATCACTGGGCAAAACACAGCATTTACCTGGTTTCTAGAAGTGTTTTACATATTTGCCAATGTAGAAAAATGTCTTCTTAGAAAAAAACAATCCTAATATCTATGCCAAAAATAAATTTAATGCTTGGAAAAGGTTTGCTTTTTCCTTAAAAATATCCAAGCATAGTATTAGCTGGCAAGGAGAAAGTAGCAAACAGGAATAAAGAAAAAAGTTCTCTGCTCTTATCAGACTAGCCCAGCAGTAAGCAAACTCTATGCTGTGTACTAACTTTCCCATCTACAAGTTATCTCTGTA
Organism: Agapornis roseicollis; assembly: GCA_002631895.1. NCBI lineage: Eukaryota > Metazoa > Chordata > Aves > Psittaciformes > Psittacidae > Agapornis > Agapornis roseicollis. The sequence goes on from NDXB01000894.1 coordinate 36,304, forward strand.
TTCCCAACTGCAAACTGGAAAACAACAAAAATGTAAGGAAAGAGAACAGGAAAAGGAACATTTATTTTTCCACTCTGCACAAAGATTTCAAAAATTTAAAATGGAATACTTGAAGAATTTTAAAGAGAATACAAATCCCCAGACTGCTTTATTTCAACTGAAGGTTTCCCCCATAAGCACCTGTAACTTCTGAGCAACCACTAATCTTATAAAAAACATGAAGGCAACTTTTTCATATATCACAAGTATAGGTCATTTCTAGATATTCTGCTTTTCATGGGTAACCACTGTGCTCATTAGGACCTATACAAGAAGCTAACTGCCACTGGAGGTGCAATACAGTATTCCTAATGATCAATGTAGACTAGACTTCCACCACTAGTTAACTCAGCAGATGTTAAACTCATTAGTAAAACAGTAAAATCTTTTTGATTATAGAGCTGGCAGACACCTTTCAGTAAAAAAAACTCAAACCTAACATTTTTAGACTACAACAGCATCAGGAAGAACTAAGAAAAAAGGCAGCATGGATTACTGGTCAGCTACAACTTCTCCCTCTTACATTTTTATGTATTATTATGCAATAACACTATAATTCAAAGGACAGGAACTTGGGACTCTGCAGAGTTATTATCTCAATTTTATGAGCAAGGAAACCAAGGGACAAAGACCATAAAGTGTGCTTGTGTCAACACCAAGAGCATGAATTTTCACATTAATCTGCTGTAAATTAGGGGGTGGAAGAGGAAATGACAGAAGCAGCTGTCCTGCCCCTGCTTCCAGCTGTACATACCCACCACTTCCCTGGAATACCCTCTCAAAATCATGCAGCTACACAGCGAACCTGTTTAGTGCACTGATCCTGTAAGAAGCTGTGGCTTTTCAGTGGCTTCATTTCCACCTGGTCAGCACACCAGCCCTCAGCGACACCCTGTTACATGCAGTGCCCTATTTAGTAATGCACAAGAATTTCAATTTATATGGTCCCCAAGAGTAACCACAGTGCTGAGACAGCCAAACAAACAAAAGAAAAAAAAGGGCAAAAAACCAAACAAAGACAAAAAACCCCACACCAACAACACTTTTCAGTGTCACTTGTTCCTTTGCTTACTCCTTAAGGAGAGGTACATGAGGTGAACACTAAGAGAATCAGCTAGATTACTTCACACTCCAGCTGTTTGGATGTATGAAGTCTTAAATCAGAGGAGTAATACAAGTTTTCTATCCTGGGTGCTTTTCTTGGCTGTGGGTCAATCCACGATAACAGTAATTAGTAAGGCAGGAAGGCCAAGATCTGGCAGAACTCAACAAGAAACCCAAAACTTTCAAATGCCCATCTGTCTATCCTCTTCTCTACATAATCCTGTCCTCTACGTAATCTTGTCAGCTGGTTGCAACTTAACTAAAATCTTGACATAGCCTTAGAAAGTACACACAAAAACCCCAAACAAACAACACTATTAACTCAAAGATTAAGGCAAACAGAACTATTTTGTTTTTCAAAGAGCAACAGGGCAGGTAAAATCCTGTACTCTATATTTTGAAAGGCTAAGGTCAAGCTGACAACTGCCAAGCAAAAGAGCACAGTGGAGGTGGAAACAAACTGCTGTATTTTTATTAGGCTCTTTTCATATCACTCTCTATATGCACAGCCAATTTGTCTAATGAGCACCTGTAGATCGGGTTTTGAATCACGAAAGGCTGTTGACAAAGAGATAAAAACACAGGACTGACTGCACCAAGATTTCCAGTGATGCAACTGTTACAGTGTTGGATCTCCCTGGGGACTGCAGCAGAAAGCACAGCTCATGAAGCACTGGTAAAATCAGCTAAGCCTCCTCCACCATGAGGTTTCTACAAGTGGAAGTCTACCAGGGATGAAGGGACACAGGCTGCCACCAGGTCTGCAGAGATGAAACCCCTCCCCAAAAAAAGATAAAGAAAAATCTAGTACAGATATGAAATAAAAGGGCCTCAAATGAAAGCATAATGAACACCTGCAATTATGCTGTTAATTGGTTATCTGTATCACAGCATTTCTCATATATGTTCCAGATGCCACAGAAGACTTCTTGCCCATCTTGTATCCTTACAGAGATAGATTTCTGCTAAGACCTGGCGTTTTGGCCTTGCATCAGGACATATCTAAAGTACCAAGAGCAAAGTAACAGCATCCTCAAGGCTCCTCTCCATTTTCCCAGTGCAGTACCTCACAAACTACAAACATAGCAAAATTCCTCGCCCCTCTGCACCAGTCACTGCAATTTTCTAACACAATAAAAGGTGGGCACTTGAAAAAAAAAAAAATAAAAAAAATCACTCCAGCTTAATCCATCTTGGGCACCAACTGCAAAAACAAAAAGCTAAGAATCTCAAGAATTACAACTCACGCTCTGTTTAATCAACTAAAGCATACGATAGAATAGCTGCATAAAACCTGTACAAACTGATACACACCACCTACGGTCTCTGGCTTTTCTAGATGGCATCAGTTTCTCTCCTCCATTTTCTTTAGTGCCAGAGAGTAGGAAAGAATATATTGCTGTTGCTCAAAGCAGAGAAAAGGCAAAGGCACATTATCACTCTTTCCAGAGCAGTCTGGAAGAAAGGACAAAATATAGAACAACATGTGAAGAGTGAACAGAAAACCTTTTTTTCCTACAATTTGAGGGCAAAAAAGAGGTGCTAAGGAATTGCCTGGGAAAAAAAACTTGCAACTGTATCAGGCAGATGAGAATACCCTCAGATTTTTCTTATGAAGGTAAAAAAAGAGACACAAAAGGGCAAAGCATCTGAGAGGTAAGGAAAAAAAATAGGTGTTTTATTAGAAAAATAAATAAATAAATGGTTAGACAGTTTGAGGTGGCAACAAGAACTAGATGTGTCCTCAAAATAAGGATTCAAACTGCTAAGCTGGTCTGAAGAGCTTCACGGGAGCTTCACTTAAACTCCAAACATGTTTTACCACTGCTGTCCTACACCTCAGATCTCCTTTGGCACTTTACTTCAAACACATTTGCTTTAAAAGGTAGATATTTGAAACACATTGTCACTTCCAGATTCACCTTCAACATATTCTTCTGCATGAAAAAAAAACCATTTCACAGCTGTCATTTCCCAATAGGTACAGCAACAACTTACTGAACTATTCATCATTCAGAAGCTAAGATGGAAAGTTTACTGGTAGCGTCTCTGCTGAAATATTCAAGAGGAACAGACAGCAAATTGGTCACCTATCTCTGGATGCTAATGAAGAGGAAGAAATCCTCTTCCATCTTCTGCCTGCAGTAATAGTGTAGCCCATCGTTTGCAAACTTACTAACAGTAGTATTCATTCTAAACACAGATGAAGGCAAGTGTTCAATGCTACACAATACAAATTGGTAATAACCAAACACACTGCATTTCTAAGTCAACACACACATATTTGAAGCAGCAGTGGAATATGAATGGCAGTGCACCGAAATACTGAGAAGGGATTTCACAGAAGTAAAATGAAAACTTGTTGATTAGAAACAGAAAGAGACCTGTCTTCATGAAACTGATTCTTTTCTCAAGGACGCCACGTGAAAAATACCTGACTTGGAAATGTGAATTCAGAATGTTGATAACTTGTCTAATTTTTCAGATTTCAGTCACTCTTGCTGCCACAAAAAAAGTATAATCATAACATCGCCATAGAATTCTCTGCTCAGTTCAACTTAATACTGGAGCATTTTTCAATCCTAAAATAGTTCATTGGCAATATCCTTACTCTAAGAACATCATAAATTTAACAAATGAAAACAATTCATTCTCTTCAGCAGAGGCAAAGCTTGCAAGGAAAAGACACAATTGAATGACAGTACTGAAATAGACATAAAGGTTAAAGAGAAATGCAAGTTATCAAAAGAAACCTTTGAGAGGCACTTTTTAGCTATACAGAAGTTTTGAAAAGGATCCTACAAAAATTAACTTTTCATTGCAGGCAAGTAGAACACGACAGCATTTAGATCTCCAAGGAAGACACAGAAAAAAAAAAAAACAGGAAAAAACCTGATACATACATATGTAAAAGAAGAAAAGGGATACTTTAAGTCAGCTATTTAAGAGGAAAGACAGAGGTTACAACAGCAAAATTAAATGTCTTTGCTCAAGTCTTCATGAGGAAATTAATTAGAAAAATATTTAGGGCAATTTTTAACAAGGAGTCAGAAGCCTTTTAACAAGGCTAGAAAAGAAAAATACTCGTTAAATATTTATACATATTCAATGCATTCAAGTCAGCAGAACATGACAAAATTGATCTGAATTTCCTGGAATAACTAGCCAAAGTGATTACTGAACCATGAAAAATAACTGCAGAGATCTTCTGCAGAGAGGCAAGATCACAGCAGACTGAAGTCAGGCAAACAGGAGGAGGACCTTAGCTGGTTTTGATCAAACACCCAAAGGTTTCGCAATAAAGCTGAGCTATTCAAGCTGGCGTTTATTTAGGCAACAATTAGTCCTTTTTCCTCCTACAATACTGTCAACCTGGTTCTGGAGCTTGTTTGACCTCTTAGTGAGCAGAGTTTACTGAATCACCTTTTGGTTCAGTGCACCCTAAGAAGTAGCTGCTTATCAAGGGGCCAGACAAGCACAGATGATATCATCAACGATTAACCCTTCCAGCAGCAGCCAGTTAACAGATCCACCCAGTCACAGTATGAAGTCTCTCCCTACTTTTGAGAAGTAGACAAAAAAACCATGAGAACAATCACCAATAACTTGCACTACAGCATTCAAAGCATAATTATTTCTCTTATTCATTTTCCGAAAGCAGACTAAATTTGCTGGGCAATCCCAGATTTGAAAATATATTCTTCAGCTTCAGTAACTCCACAAAACAGCAGGAAGTTTGAAATCCCATAAAGCAATACCAGCTGCCTTGTCTTTGGGGAAGGCCCAGCCAAAACTTAATACAGTGCATGTCTAGACCAGTGTCTGCTCCTTTAGCCCTGATCTTGCAGCTAATGAAGTAACTATCAGCCAGTAGAGATTTGTTTAGAAGAAAGAATCTGATTTCCTTTTGATAACTGAACTAACTCAAGAAGAAGATGATTTATGTTAGAGATCATGCTTTCTCAAAGGTTTTTGATACTGTTTTGCCTTAGAGCAAACTAACAGTCCACAGGAAATCACACGGTGGCTCAAGCACTGGCAAATGGTGCTCTGAAGCCATAGCTACCACTGTTTCCAGCCAAACCAGAATGGCATTTTCAACACATGATCAGTCGAAATCTGTGCTGCCTCATGAGAGATACGATAATTTCAGCCACAGCTAGGAAAGCAAGAAAGTCGGTAATATACAAGTGCTACACAAGACCATAATGTGACAACAGAAACAGTCTCTACTGGACATCAACATGTTGACTTGGAGAAGTGCATGCTTCTACACACAGGAGAGACGACTAATGACAAATATGAAAGGAAACCTAAGAATCAGTCCTCGGAGACGCAAGGGATTATAGAGAAGCACAAGGAGAGCATTCTGCTGTCAAAAAAAAAAAAAAAAAAAAAACTACAAA
>NDXB01000894.1:56317-72924 GCA_002631895.1 Agapornis roseicollis
TTTTTCCCCCTTTCCCCCCCCCCCCTTTTTTTAATGTAGTCTCTCTTCTGGGAAAATAATCATCTGCTAGTCAACAGCTTTGCTGGCAGAGGCCGGCGCTACATGTCTCTGGCTGATACTCTGTTCGGCTTCTTTGGAGATCTTCTAAACTGGTGTGGGCAGGCAAACAGCATTGGTAAGACAATGTGTACTATATTAAACATCTGTACTTAAAACCACAGTGGAGACCAACTGCTGTGGTCTGGAGGACCTAGTTTTGCTCTTACTCCATGAAAAATCAGAGCGAGCTTCACTATCCCATTCTCTTCCGTTTTGTGTGAATATGTAACATTGTGGTCAGGGAGCACACAGTGAAATTTAAACAGTGCAGCACAGGAGATAAACATCCTTTTTAATCCTCTGAATGCAGATGTCTCTGCATTCCAGATACAGAGTTATAGCTGGTTTAGCCAAATTATTGAATCCAGAGAATGTCACTGTTTACGTGAAGTGCACAGAGTGGAAAATGATAGAAAAAAAATACAACTGTCAGCTTTCAGTGTTGCATCAGACCACTTGTATGTTCAGTAAGTAATGCACAAATATATTTAATTGCTTTCTAATATCACTTTTTACAGTCCTAATCACCTCTCTAATAGCATAAATCACATGCCTTCCTACAGAACTGGACTATGAATCCTGCCCTACCACAGAGGAATGCGAAAACAACGCAGTGGAATCTTTCTGGAGGATGGCCTCAATCACTGTAAATAATTCATTAGTGCTGACTTCATACATTACTGAGTGTGTCCTGGGTGATTCAGGGAAACATCACAGGATCAGACCGGGTTTAAGTTTGTAACTCTGTTAGATTAGCTCCTCTGATACAAATACCCTGGTTTACACTGGGTGCAGTGTTCTAGCAAGAGGAACCTAACTTTCACCTTAGCTTGATAATGTGTTAAAATTCTGTTAGCTTCGTTAGTATATATTAAGCATAATTCACAGATCAAACCCAACACAGAGTGCCAAAAAGCTTTCTTCCTATGCTGAAAAAACTATTTATAGGTGTGAGAAAATAGTTTTTGATCTATTAATTTTAAGCTCTGGCTATTTAGTTCTTATCCTCTCTACTGCAGTGACCTGCCAGGGTGCTAGTTTAGTATTATTTTCACAATTCTGGTATGTCTTCTTGATAAAAATCTTTCTTTGGTCGTTGATGCTTGCAATACAATACCGAGTCATGTAACAAATCTGTAAGTTCTAAAAAAACCCTGTTATCTATTGCAGTATGCACAGCACAGTTCTGGGGTGATACATGTCTTGTTGAATGGTTCTGCAGTTGGAGGAGCTTATCCAGAACCAGGGTAAGAAAACTGACTTATTTATGTGTAAATGGTCTGATGCCTGCAAAAAAAAGGGTCAATCAGTTGTTTGGGTTTTCTGCTACATGGGAAGGTGGTTAAAAGAACCTGTTGTGTCAGTCTGCTGTGTTGTGGGACAACTGTTAATTCTCCTCAGATGTAGGAATTAATATGAAATGAATGGAAACAATCCTTTGGACTCCTGCATTTTACAAACTGCTGTGGCAAGCAGGATAAATGTCCTTTGAAAGCATCCTTTAAGTAAGCCCACATACTGTGGCAAAATGTGCATGTTTTCAAAAAGATGAGCATTACAAAATTTCTATTCAGGGACATCTCCAAGGAGAGGGCATCATTACCTGGAATGTAGCCTCTGTCAGGCCTAGGAACAAATTTGGTAAGTTCTACAGGGAAAACACTTTTACCTACTATTTCTTCAAGACCAAAAGAGGAGGTAGAAGGCAGATTTGGCTTAAGAAAGCAAAAAAGCTATTGAAAAGAATGATAGCAAGGATTAGCTTCCTATTCTCCTTATTCCCTCATATATTAAGAACAGATTTTCTTTTTTCTGATTTACAAATATAGCACTATGCACAAGTTCATCTAAGCTTATATATAAAACTTACTGTAAAAGTACACCCTTGAGAACTTTTACTGAATATGTAGCTATAATGACTTTCCAGCTTTGATGAAAAATACATCTTCCCTTACCTCAGGTAACTACATCTTTCCCTACCTTGAGTCCTGTCCAAGGCAGACCAAAACACCCCGTGTTTTAAAGACCCATATAACAGATCCTCCTCCTGTGTGTTCACTGTGGACTAGAAGTAATCATTGAAAAGTTAATTTTATCTCCACATAGGAGAGAAGCAAGAATCATCTGTTCCAAAACACATACTACCTACTTACCTCCATCCCCCAAAGGTCCGTCTGTGTACACAGCTTTCAACTAATCAAGAAGACATATGATCCTCTTGGGTTGGGCAGGTTGTCAGCTGGGATCAAGTCTTCTGCACATGATAATAGCTGGCAGCAGAGCAGAGCCAAGAACCCAGTATAGATGCCTTATTTCAGAAACAGGTTCACTTTTTTTCTGTTAATTTACAGATTCCTTATTTCACAATATACATAAAATAATTCCACCAGTTCCCTGGGTTGCATGTTTTAGGTATTGTAACCAGTGAAATCTCCACCACTGGAATACGGACTGCCAAGAAAAAAAAAAGCCAGTTAGTTACTCCATCTGTTTTCTTTGCTTTGTATCTTCTGGTGTATTTATGACTGAACTTCTTTAAGAGATCTTGTTTGAAACAGGCTTGGAGTTGAATAATTAGTATCAGAAGGTAATCTGAAATATCCACCTGCCTTCCTAAACATCTCTCTGATATATTTTCAAGCATTTCAAAGCCACTCCCAAAATTTATCCTGAATTACATTTTGTACACTTAAATCATCATTAAGGCACCTGTTACCAAGTCAGTTCAGATATATTTCTCACTTCACTGTGAAATAACTTTGCTTTTGTAGTGTGCAGACTTCTTTAATTTTATTAGCCGTTCAAAAATAGGTGTTCTGAAGTCAGTGGTACATTGTTCCTGCACAGTTTCTGACTCTAGTTAAGGATTCATTTGTACTTTGGAGGAAGCTGCATTTTTGCTGGCAATAACATACATATGAATGAGCAAGTGGGTTAAAAATAATTGAAATCTTTAGTTTTGGTTATATTTTCACTATGTGTTTAAGACAGGCTTGGACACCCTCAACAGACAGCCAAATCAGCTGTTGTTGCTACTGGTCAGAGTTGGACCAAGCATTCAGTGCAGACACAGACATTATAAGCTTTCTGATTAATAATAAATAATAAAACATGAGAGCAATTGAAAGGTTGGAAATCATTACAGTATGTCTTGCTGGAATGGTTTGAAATCTGTGGCTTTGAAATGACCACCTCTCACAGAAAAAAAAAAAAAATAAATCAGTTTACAGATACTAAAATAATCCTTTAGATTTGGTATCTTTACTGTGAAAGTGGTGAGACACTGGAACAGGTTGCCCCAAGAAGTTGTGGCTGCCCCATCCCTGGAAGTGTCAGGTAGGAGAGGGCTTGGAGCAACCTCCTCTAATGGAAGGTGTCCCTGCCTGTTGGCAGGGGGGTTGGAACTGAATGAGCTTTAAGGTCATTTCTGACCCAAACCATTCTGTGATTCTATTATTTAGTTGCCACTTTATTATCTTGTTTTAACTGTTACTTAAATAACTACACAAAGCAATAAAGTGGAAGATTTCCTAAGCTAGGGATAGACCTGGCTAGAACTTTCTCCTTTATGGTCTTACATATCCTAGACATGTTAGTGTTGCTGTGATTTTGTACATTGAACTTGTACATTGAAATCTATTTCTCTTGTAGGAAAAATGTGCTTTGTGTTTACCTTAGTTACTGGATTGTTTTTATCTCAACCCGTGAGAGTTACATCCTTTCAATTCTCCTCCCTATTTCTTCAGGAGCGAAAGGGAAGAAGGGGGAAGGAGGAAGGGGGGGGGAGGGTAGTGAGATTTTGTGGTTCTGAGTTACCTCTGGGCTTAAACCATGGCAGTGGGAATCCTACAAGTTGAGATAAGAACAGTCCAGTAACTAAGGTATAATGCAAAACCACTACTGCTACAACAATAATAATAATGATAAGGGAAATAACAAGGGAAGGGAATATAAAACTAAAAAAGGAAAAGGAAAAGAAAACAATAAACACAAGTGATGCACAATAAAACCGCTCACCACTTGCCAACAGATACCCAGCCTGACCCAAGCAGCGATCTGGGCCTTCTGGAGGGACTCCCTCCAGTTTATACACTGGGCAAGACATGCTGTGGTATGCAGTATCCCTTTGGCTAGTTTGGGTCTGTGTCCTGTCTCTGCTTCCTCACAGCTTCCCGTGCCTCTCCTCAGTGGCAGAGCATGACACTGAAAAGTCCTCTATCGGAGTAAACATTACAACATTAAACATAAACAACTAAGAACACTGGTGTTATCAGTGCTGTTCTCAGGCTAAAGTCGAAAACACAGCACTGTACCAGCTACTAAGAAGGAGAAAAATGACTGCTACTGCAGAACCCAGGACATGTCTAAAAGCAATAACTACAAGAGTGACCTTTTTATTTTTTTACTAATTATCAAATGGTTTTGGTTTTGGTTTTGCATTTTGAAAAGCTCTTTTCATTCTGGTTCACCTCTGAAGTTGTAACTTTTTTTCAGCTGAGCCCTTCTAAAATGAAGAATGTGAAAACAAATCTTCTGATTAAATGCCTTTGACCTTTGAGAGTATTCAGAATGTGAATTACAGTTTTTCTATTCTGTGTTTAGCCTAATTGTAATCATTAGATATAAATGTAAAAATTGAGCAAGCCCATATCCTACTGCAGAATCAAAGCCTTCATTAATGCAAAGGCAAAAAGGTTATTTATTTTTCTTGTTTTTTATAGTTCTAAAAATTTGTTTCTTGAATTAGTTTTTTTGCAGATTATGAAATACCTAATCTTCAGAAAGACAAAATCTCACAAATTGCCATCTGGGTTGTGGATGATATTGAAGGACCAGATACGTAAGTTACATCTTACATAAAGGGCAATTTCTCCTATTTGGACCTGTATATAAAAATTCACCTTATCTTTCTGTTTAGTTATATTTGCATAGGAGTTGCAATAGGCTGAGGGGTAATGGTTTTAAACTAAAAGAGGAGAGATTCAGGCTGGATGTGAGGAAAAAATTTTTTGCAATAACAGTGGTAAAACCCTGGCACAGGTTGCCCAGAGAGGTAATGGGTATCTCCATCCTGGAGACATTCAAGGCCAGGCTGGATGTGCTTCTGGGCAATGTGATCTAGTTGAAGATATCCCTGCTCATTGCAGGGGCTGGACTACATGAACTTTGAAGGTCCCTTGTAGCCCAAACTATGATTCTATGGTTATTTTGTTGGTCCCTTTAGTCATGAGTATTTACAGACGAATGGGTAAGTAGCCTTAATACTTCATGTTGGTGCAAGTTATAGAAAACTCAGTGGGTTCTGTACTATGCTAAACTTTCTTTTGATAATTAGACCATAAATTAAAAAATCATTGCTAGACACAGAAGCTGCAGTTTAGGATTGTTTCTGGGTTGGGTTTTTTTTTTTCTTTCTTTCTCCTTCTGTTTTTCTGCTCTGTATTCAAGAAAGAGAGCAATTGCTAACAACAAGAATAATTCTAATTTATTATAACCAGCTTATTTTGTAGAGACAGCTGGCATCAACTTTAGCACCACCTAAATAGCTGCTCATTATTATTTTACAAAAGTAACTAGCTCTTTTTCTGTTTGTCTAGTGAAGTATTAGATGTGGGAATATTGATTAATAGAATCTGCAAGTGCTACAGTGACTGAAGCCAACCTGCCAGTATCTGCAAACTAAGTATAAAATATTAAATGACTGTAAGCAAATGAAGCATTATAAATAGCATTGTACACCAGTTTTCTGTAGCTATTAAGGAATACAGAAGAGCCAAAATAACGGGGATTTACTTTACTAATTCCATCAGGTTTAGTGAAAGGAAATGCAATAATACTAAAATCCTTTCTCACAGAGATTCCTGTGGAACTCATACTGTAGAGAAACTAGAAAACAGATTGAAAACCCTTGGTTATGATGTCATCTGCACTGACAATTACAAGTAAGTGAAATTCCTTTGTTACTATAGTGTATTTGCAGAAGCATCTCATCCATTTTAAATGGTTTCTTACCTTTTTAAATGCAATTAATCTTGTGTCTTCAGTAAGAGACTGATATATTGGAGGGGTGATGTCACATTTTTCAGGCTTGGCATTTTTCAGCCATGAATTGAGCAGAATGCTAAATCATATTGTATAATTGTATAATTAATTACCCAATATCAGACACAGAAGATGGCCTCATGTATTCCACTTCATTATAAGATCTATATTTAGATTGAAAATCCAAACAACAGTTAAAAACACTAGTGATCTACAGGATTAGTAGTTATTCATGGTAGTATTCACAGCTCTAGTTGTTTACACTAGATTGCAAGGTAAATATAATTGAAGGGAAGCTTTAGACATGATAATACTGTTGATTTTGTTTTGGATATTTTCATTTGTTTTCTTAATTTTTCTGCCTGAAAGATGCTAAATCAAATGATATCTTCACAGGTCTGTAATGTTATTACTTTGTGTGGATTATCCTGATGATTCTAAGTGTACCCTTTCATCGTAAGTAAAAGAAGTTCAATCCATCCTCAGTGTCATTACAACCAAACAATGCAGAAGTCAACAGTTCAACATATTGCACCTCTACCATCTATTATCTATCACCCATATACAATATGCAGTATTCTTGAATTTATTACTTACTGTGTATTGAGCGAGCGGTTTCTATCTACAAATTGCACACAATTGTCTGTCAGCACCTGCTATTCGGAATTGGGTGTTAATCAGTTCATCGACCACACAATCACACTGTGTATCACTGGTGGTATGGATGAAGTTTGTATATATCAGTGTTTTGATGCGAAATCTATTACAAATTTGAAATTGCTTTCATTGATATTCTTCTGTGAATAATGAAATTGTAGGTCAAATGGCAACAGATCTAAGGGACATTTCTCCAGCTACTAGAACTTTCAATTACAAATTTTGTAGAATTTTTTTTAATCTTTCCTTTTTTGTGCAAACCCCACTTCTGTATTTTAATGTCTTTACTTTGGGCCAGTAGGTTATCTGCAGAGAATGCATATTGCATCCAACATATAACTTTCTCAGTCAGCATCACTCCCAAACTAGGTTTTATAGTCTCCCTTTCTATCTGTATTTTGCTTTATTATAAAAATAGGATTAAATTGATTTATTATGTATTTCAGTAAATTTACAGTAAATATGACTGTTTTCAATTATAACTAAATTTCTTAATCTATATGCTGCTGCATGTGTAGGTATGCATAAGGTACTTGAACATCCAAACATGAAAACTTCCTCACAGTCTGTGAAGTAGCAGGATATATGGATGCATAAAAGTTGTTCTTGAGTTACATTATTTTTATGCATAATCCATACATTTGGCTGTATCCTATCTTCTACTGTCCTTTCTGCCCTAATTCAAGCACCTGCAAATCTTTTGTATGTTAATACCTATTTAATACTGCAATGATAACTTCTGCTGTGAAAAACCTGTTTTGCTGCTCCTGGTTATGGTAGCAGAGAGGTGCAACTCCTGATAGCCTGACTTTGGTTGTGTGGCAGTAACGCTTCATGCAGTACAGAAAAGGTGTTGTAGCTCACTTTTAGTACACCTTACACCCCCTGTTCCTGCTGGTCACTGAAAGATTTTACTCACCTTATCATGCAACATTTATTCTTACATCCAGATTACATCCCAGCACCAACCTATAAATGTGTGATGAAAATGGTTGCATTTTACATATCAGATAGCTCTGGACTCCTAGGTAGTAGATCGTACAACAGGCTTCCAGTCCTGTTTGGCATTTGTTTGCTTGCATGGTGGATTAAAATGGGGTTTCCTTGTTCTGCCAGTGAATGATAAGGCTTTTGTTCATGTGTCAAAAGAAAATACAGCTGCCCCGTGAAAAATTGCAGTTGTGAGCATGGTGACAATATTAACAAATTGGAGGAAAAGCACTTTACAGGACTTTAAAAGATATAAACTTGTGAACTCTTAACAGAATTTTTTTCTCTTCTCCCAGATTTTAAACCATTTCCCTCAAAGTTTTGTGAGGAAACCTGGATGAGAAGGCTTTTGGAAACCATTAATGTCTTTTTCCTTTCACCTAAGGGATGAGAATACCAGTTCTCCAGTATTACCACATAACACTTGCAGTATGTAAGCCGGGCAGCAGCCACCCATTCCTTTCCATCCACATTGGTCCTTAAATTAACATAATCACTAGTATTCTAAGCACCAGTCTCAAACTCTCCTGGGGTAGCTACTAAGCAGATCAGCTATCATTCTCCTTAGGAAGTTTCTTTGCTTCTTGCCTTCCTGAGCCTTCTATCCCCTGCTGTATAGATGGCAGTGTAAGAGGCTTGATTCACTTCTTATATATGCTATGCCTAATCAGGTCGGAGTCTGAATGCTATCATTGCCTTTCCCTGAAATTTACATAGCTAAAATACCTCAAGCCAATGAATACTTATATTCTTCCCCAAATCACTTCTCTGCAATAAATAACATTGCCATTGAAATTAGCTGCCCTCATGCAGATGTGTATAAATTATTTGATGATTATCTTCTAGATCTGTTTTCTCTGTGGATGGATCTCTGCTCTCTGACAGTCCATTAACTGACATGGGAACAGTTTGGTCAGTAGGGTTGTCACTATTAAGAACATGTTACCTGTCAGGAAAGGCTTCCCTTGCAGAGTGTGCGTGCTCAGTGTATACACTTCTATAAAAAAGACTAGGCATGCAGATTCTATTGCATCCCCTTTCACAATGACTGCTGTTACAGTACTAGTGGCTGCTTTCTCAGCCTTTGGAGAATAATGCCCCAAGCCACAAAACAAGGTTGTCCAAGTGACTTTTATTGTTTCCACAATTCCTGTTACATTGGGATACCAAAGGAGAAGGCTGTGTCAGGGTAGCAGAGGAATGGCCTTCTAAGGTGCAGTAATATACCTGGGGCTTCTTGGGTAGCAATAGTGGCTCTTAACTCCTCTGCAAACTTAATCTATGGTCCTGTTGAGTCAAAATTTGCATTTGGGCTTGTTGTCACTCTGGTATTTGAAGAAAACTTGTAAATAAAAATCTACCACTAGATGGCATAGATGGCTTGCAAACGAGTAGAGAGGAAGCCAGATGCAACCTATTAGGAGAAGTATTTGTTACTTGCACTATTGCAATGTCAGGGGGGCTTAGAAATGGATCTGGATACTGTTGAATCAACTACTGTAAAAATAGACCTCTAGGATCACTGCTGTCTAGAATTGCTGTATACAATCTCAAGCGTAAGGCCAGAGACAGTAAATGGATGTCGAAAAGCAAGGAGGCTTGGGTATTCAGGTAGAAAGAAGTGTTCCCAGGGCTTTTTGCACAAATATTCTGTTTATAACATCGTGACAGCCAAAGGGAATCTGGTGACAAGCTCTTACAAAGAAACTTCTAGCTTAGCACTTGGACTGCAAACTTCATCCTTGGCTACAACTGCCTGATATTTAAAAGAATCCTAACTCAGCTCTATGCTGTGAACATCCTGTTTGTTTTCTTTTCTTCAGATCTGCACCAGCAGCACAAAGAGGACCTATATCTTCAGACAGAGGAGGCAGCTGGAACAAGCTCATGTTTGTTTCTTTTGTAGGCTTTTTGTTCAGATCTGCTTTAGTGTACTAAGTTAATCAACTACATCCATATCCTCTGTTTGCCTTAGCTGGCTATAAATTTGGCATCAAGTAATTTCTAAATGCAGTTTCACCCTACTTCTTGACTACCACATCTGCATATTTAAACCATGCGTACTTCTATTTAGATACCAACTATTTTTAGTATCAAAAATTATTCTACTGCCTCTAGAAAGCTTCACCCTTTATTTCCTTTTCTTGAATCCATTGCTCTTTCCTTTTATTCTCCAGAATTAAACTTAGACTAATACTTCCTGTTAACATATTTCAGAAAGATAAGTGAAACTGTGCCTGTCATACATCTTCCACACAGCTTACTTGTTTGTGAAATCAACCCTAGCATTTGGCCTTGGAAACTTAATGTCTGATTATTGTGTTTAGGGAAGGGGAAATATGAATTCAGATGGAAGACAGATTTGATCGCTCAATAAGTGGTCCAGAACTCAGGCCAAACTTACCTGAAACTGTTGTACAGTAAGATTCTGTCTTGCATATTTGCACATAGTATTTTCCCACTTAATATCGATTGCTTCATCATCCACACAGCTGTTCCTCAACTGGTTACTTTCTGGCCATGGCATAGCCCATAGTTAGGAAAACCAGGTCTAGAAAGTTCCACAGTTTTTCTATGATGATATGATGGTTGATCATCGTGAATGTGATTTATGGCATATCAAATTCAGACAAGAACCTGCCAAGTCAGGCATCTGCCTGCTTTCAGTGAACTCAGCTAGCATGCTTCAGAATACATTGAGGAGAGAGCAGATGCCATCTTGAAGGTCCCTTAAATTACTTTTATGAATTATCTAAGAACTCCAACTAGTTATTCCTCTAAACCACCAAGAAATGCAGCTACCAGGATGATACATGAATCTTTGGAAAAAATTATTGTTCTTCTAGAAAATAACTTTAAGTAGAATTTGTTGCACATTCTGTTAGGTTCTGTGTTATTTATATGTGTTGTCAGAAAATGGGATAGGATGTTCCTGTTATCTCAGTGCATCTGATTTAGGGCTCCATAGTAGATCTGCATCCTTTCAGTCCCTGGTACAACAATATCACATTGTATGTCTGAAAGATAAGCTACCTACAGTATGTTGTTGTTGCTTATTTGTCTGCCTTCCATTCTTGTAGTAACCTTTAATTTGGTTTTAATGCAAATCCCTTTATAATAATATAAAGTTGCATTTGCCTGTGTCACAGCTGGGTTTAGGCTCCAGCTTGAAGGTTTTTTGTGTCTGCTTCAGACACTTGCAGAAGTACTGAAATCAGAAGTTACAGACCTTTCAAAATCTGGGCTGTATATTACACCTTAAAATTGTTCCCTACCTATGCAGAAACATTAATCCTTTGATTAATCCCTTCAACATCCTCCTCATTTTATTGCTTGTTTAATGCTGTCCTTAGCAACAGCTGCCAGAATAATGAGAGGTATCAGAGACATCTCAGATAACTGAACCCAAGCAATTTTGATCAGTCTTTGATTTGTCCACTGAAGATCACATCATGGCAAATTTTGGACTATAGGCTGTAGAGACAGTGCTCAGAGATAGGTGTCCAAGCCATCATTTGCTCTAGTAGTGTCCTCCCCACTGACCTGTACATTACAGTGTATGTGGGATGCAGAGAATAGCTTAATATCATTAACAAGCCATGTGCCTCAGGCAACTTCCATCCACAGGCCAAGCATTCCAGCTGGCCAACTTTTGCTTTCCAGCCACTAGATGCAATCCACCCCAACAGCACAGTCAGTGCTGGCCAATGTATATGATACCAAGCACGTTCTAGGAAGTGCTAAACAATTCTGTTTGGGGAAAAAAAAAAAAGTAAAATACAAAGTAGGATAGATACAATTCAAATTTGAAGCCATTTACTGCATAACCTTGTATCAAGAGCAACACAATCAGAAACCTATCACAGTGTTTTCTTATTTCTAACGTTCTTGCCTCTTTTCCTGTTACTTCAACTCAGTAGCAGTTTTTTCTTCCAGTATAATTTCAGTAAAGTGTCTCAAACTTACTGGAAAAGCTTGGGAAGATCCGTAAAGATTTTTACCTGAACAACTAATATAGCTGGGGAAAAAAAGGTGGCAAAGTTTTAGATACGTAGGCTTCCTGATATCTAAGAGACAGCAAATTTTAAGCTTAGTGAGGATCGTTTGTTCTGAGTTTAATATAAAGGTTTTAATCTGTATGAAAGAACACTGTGCCTGGCATCTCAGAAGCAGAGGGGCAGATGTGTCAGCAAAGTGAGAAACAATAAGGCCAGTTGTTACTCCCAGAGGGAATAAGAGACATGAACAAAAAGTTGTGAGCAAGAGAATCCCTTATCTCTATTTCTATGTTTACAAAGTATATGAATAGTGCTATTTACACATATATTTTACACTGATGTGGTGAGAATCGAGCAGGTATGCCTGTGCTCTGGTTTGAGCACTCAGTAACTGCTCTGATTAGCAATATCTCGTAACAGCTGTGCCAAATTTGGAGAAATCATAATGTCCAAAAGGCATCTGCCCTTCTCCATAATGTTCAGCAGGGTGCTTCAAATATGTATTCAGAATGTGTCAATCATTCCTACTTGTACTAGCAATACTGCAAAACCAGCTGTCTTCAGGCCTGAACTCAAGAGGGGAAGTGTTTCATTGAAAACATTACAAATATCACTTCATTTTGAATCCAGTTGGATGCCATAATCCTGTATAGGTCTGTTAATATCCAACTAAAGGCAAATGAAAGCGGCATGTACAGGAGCATTACAAGGTGTTCTGCATTTCTGCAGACAGACTTATGGAAGATCCTGCTACTAGGGGAGTATTTCCTGTCTTTTCCCATTTTGTGGGCCACTTAAGAACTCAGTTATATCATGCTTTTCATTCCTATATAGAAATAAATACATCTCCTCTTCTGCTAACCTACTTATTTTTTTCTGTTGCACATGTTCCAGTCATTGTATCTGACAAAAACCAAACTCTTAATTCAGAGTAATTCCTTGTGTGTTCATGCACACACATTCATCTGCTCATAGCTGCTGTGATCATGTACTTTTAAACGCAAACTCTCAAGTACTCTGTAGTAAGAACTTATGAGAATAAAGCAAGGACAACTTGTTCACCTCTCTGCCCTTTTTATACTGCTGGTGTTTATTTTTGTCATATTGGCCTGATGTGATACTCAGCTGCTGTGACTGTTTCCGACCACCAATCTTGAATGTAGTGAAACTTGACCTGAAACCTCAAGAAGTTGCATAACACTGGTTGTTCAAAGAAAGATAACTCTTTTGAGAGTTCTCTTTTCTATTGGATTAGCTAGAAATAATTCTGCTGTATTCTACTTCAACAATAGAGTGTAAGGTGGAAGAAGCGTGCTTTAAGCAGGGCCAAGGAGTTTGGTTTAAAATAGCTCAGTATGGGGAGGCACAGTATCTTAATTTAGCCAAATGTTAGGGTGGCTCAACACTTGACAAGTGTTTTTCTGATTTTCAGGTTTTTCCTGAAATTCCATCCTCTGACAAGTCTAAATTTACTTGTCATTTTACTTAAGAGGTGGAGAATATAATCTGCCAAATTTTGTTTATACTCTGCAAGCAACTGATTTCCTAGTTTCCTGCAAATTATTAAGGCAAGGATGAAGGAGATCCTTATTTCCATACTGCAACAGTGCAGTTCAAGTGCAGGCTGGCAGAGAGGAGGGCACAGGAAACTGGAGCCTGGGAGCACGGCACATATGTACCCTCACACCATGCCAGAGTATCCATCCTGCCAAGGCAGCCCCTGTACCTACATTCTCCTCACTTCCCTGCAGCCACAGCAGAGGTGACCCTGATCCCAGTTCCGATGAGTTACTTCACATTTTTAGCAGAATATGTGAGCAGAAAACTATGATGTTCAAAGTTTTATAGAAGGAAAATGAAGGAGGAAATTATAATACACATTTCCTTTCAGTAGCAGGCAGTGAAGTAAAGTAACTAGTATTTTACTTGTGACTATCTGACCAGCAATACATCTGTGCTATTTAAGCAGTAAATGTGGTAAATCCCCGAAGTGCAGATAGAGGGGATCCTCCAAAACTGTGTGTCTGTAGTAACTTGAGTTAACAAACAAATGGTATTTTTTAGTCCAGTAAATATGTTTGCCTGAGTCAGTTAGTGATTACACCTGAGATGGTCTGGTATCAGGTGCTAATGAGTGCTTCAATAAACGATTAACAAGGAATGTGAAGTATTGTAGTCAGAAAACAGAATTATAGATCAAGAATTTGGCAATTGCGGGACCCCCAAACTGCAGGAAGGCTTTTTTTTTTTCATTTGCAACAGATAAAGTCAAGAGAGCAGTGCTAAGAAAATGATAGGTATCCATATGCTACACTGAATCAAGGTACAGAGCTGGTGTTCCCACAAAGCAGAATGAATACTCTGGGCTTTCATCCTGAACTTGCTGTCACTGCTGCCCATTAGCATGGGGTTAAATAAAAAAAACAAAAGAGCTGCTGAAATGGTATGAAAAAGGAGTGATGACAAGTGATGTATATGGCATAAGTCATGTGAAAAGAAGTTAAGGACAGTAAGCACAAACAATAAACTTGCAAGTCACAGCATCAAATCCTGGACAAATATTTATACACATGTATACAAAAGCATATTTTACATAATTGGTAACCAGGGAATAGCTTGGGTTTCAAGTTTCTTGGGTTTTGATCTTTGAACCATCACACGGATGATTTCCAAGTGTCATATCTACCCCATGTAGTCCCTTTGGGAGAAATTGTGCTATTTACACACTCCTGGACTTACAGAGCGTACTTCGTTTCCTGGGCTGCCTCAGCGGAATGGAAGCCTGCTGGTTATTCCCTTCAGAATGAGTGAGCAGCATAGTAATGAGGATTGGCCAGAAAACAAACACACAGTTCCATGGAAGTCAGTGAAGTTACTGCATTTGCTTTTCCTCTGCACTGAAACTAAGCCTTGAAAGCTGTTTTGCACAAAAAAAGTACAGAAAACAAGGTAAGATCCCTCACTGCTAGGTCACGGCTTTGGTATAGCTCCCAGTTACTTGCAAACTCTTCTATTGCAGCTGGGCCATCTTGTATAATTGAAACTTGAAACAAGTAAAAATATTTTCTTCATAGCCTGGTTCATGTTGAATGCATGATTCATTAAACACAGGTATCTCATGCTCCGAATCAGTGGTTTAATCACTACACCCTTGAATGTGTTCTTCATAAATTTGTCTAGGACATCATTGTCTGACATGTCTAAATAGAAAGGCAACAAAAGAAAAAATGGTGGTGATAGAGAGGAATGAAGCAACTTGTTTTCTCAACCTATTCTGGAGCTATTCCACACCTTGTGTCCCCACTCCACCTCCTTCCCCACCAGCAATGTGTTTGTATGTAGGGGAACTCTTCATATGATGCCTTGTTCCTTGAGAAAAATCAATGCACAAACTCCAGCCATGACTTTGTTGTGTTACAAACCCACCACTTTGGCTGAGAAAGAAATTGGGAACTGCAAAATGCAAAGAGCAGCACTGATGACATCAGGAAATTAATTCTTCAGGCAGCAGCAGCAAGGCTTAGGAAGCACCTGTATCAGTGCCAGGCTCTCCAAATGAGAGGGAAGGAGCAGATGGCCTGACACTCAAGAGAGACAGCAAGGAAAACAAGCACAGAAATGGGAGGAAGAAGCTTGGTCCAAAGCGAGAGGACATTTGGGACCCTCAGGATCTCTGTTTGCAGTAAACAAAGAAGAAAATCAGTCACTGGTGTCTGTTACCCTGCCTCACACTGAGCAGAACAAGCAATGTTGTCAAGGCTCCAGCTGGCTACAAGCAAGCTCACACAGTACCAAGCAGAGAAGCAAGTGCTGATCAGACAGACAAGGGGAAAGGGGAAAGGAACTAGATTGTGTGGAGAATGATGAAGGAATCCCAATTACCCCTTCCCTGAACATGAGCTATAAATGCACATCCTATCATGATGTTATTAATCTGTAAGGCAGTGAAAACTGCAGTACAGCTTGAAATGTCTGAGCTGAAGGACAGATGTCATGACTTCTAAAGTCACAACTTCAGGGTACATCTGTATTCTTGTCAGTGTATCTCACCGGATACTTGATCCTACTGAAATAACCTGACTGTTCATAAATCACATCTTAGAAATGAGCACATTAAAATACAGTTGTTCCAGTGCCATTTCAGCAGAGCACACCACCAGTGGAAAAAGCAGGCCACCAATTTAGGGATCGTAATTCTGCTGTGGGCTCTGAAAAGCTCTCATCCCTTATGCTGTGTCTGTGGCCTGCTGTGAAGCAGTAACATGTAAAAGATTAGATTAATTTTTTAGGCATTGTTTGATAGGAGTTTCCTGATCAGAAAGGTTTTTGGAAAAATTAACTAAGAAATGCTTTTCAAAACATCCCTGAATCATTACTGAGGCAAACAAGAATTACCCGTACAAAGACAAACCTTACCTATCCAGGCAAACAGAAAGGCTTGGAAAACTGATTTACTTCTCGGGAAAATTAGCACTTACTGATAAGGTTTCTCCTCCATACTAAAGCATGATATTTGATGAGATAAAAAGACACATTGATTCCTTTATTTGTCTAGTTGTGATTCCCATCTGAAAGGAAGGATATTTGGAAGGATAGAATAGGGTGAGACAGAGATTTCATTTTAGGATTCAGAGGAACTGAAGAGTCCGCAACTGTTTCTGCTTTACCAAATCCCTAAAGGAAACTGTGTGTGTGTGGGGGGCAGCGAGGAGGGCGGCGTGGGGGGGTTGCTGAGGTTGTTCTGGGCAGGGAGAGACAAGCGGGGTGAGCAGCGGGAGCCCCACGCTGGGGGCCAACAGCACGAACCCCCCCCCCCCCTTT
>NDXB01000894.1:73008-105712 GCA_002631895.1 Agapornis roseicollis
TTCTCAAAAAAAAAAAAAAAAAAATATTAATCCAAGAGGAAGCAGTTCTCAAAATCTTTTGAAATAACTGGTGGAAGGTATCAGAGACTTGTAAAAGCCTGAACATCACAACTCTTCCTTAACACACTTCAGTATGCATCAAATCTTCCAAAAGAAGATCCAGAAAGTCAGCCAGAAAGGATAGCTTGTTCTGCTATCTAGAGAGCATTGCAGAGAAGATGGACCCATACTCTTTTTCAGGGATGCACAGTGAAAAGACACGGGGCAATGGTCAAAAAGTGCAGCAAGTGAAATTCTGACAAAGCATTAAAGAACACCACTGTGAGAGTGGCTGCCCAGAGATGTTCTGGATTCTCCAATCCATGGAGGTTTTCAAACTCTACTGGAGAACAGCACCCTTAGCAACCTAGTGCAACCTTGAAGTTAGCTGGTTTTGGAGCAAGTGATGGGACCAGATAGCCTGCAGAGGTCCCTTCCAACCTACATTGTTCGATGATACTGTGAGTTTTCAAAAATGGCAATTACTACATGTTTTCTTTCTGGAAGGGCCTGTCATACATAGCACTGTCCCCTTTCTTATTTCATAATGCTAATGCATAACTGGAAAGACAGCTCTATTTTTATAACATCTTTAGCTGTCCATAGAATTCTAGCAGTCAGTCATACTGGGCATGTTCATTTTAAAACTTGATGGCTAACATGTTTTAGCAAGGACACTTAAAATTCTAACCTAGGTAGGCAGCAGAAATTACATTCCACAGTATATTGCATGCACAGTCAACCTTAGGCTACCTGGAGATTTGCTCTTATACATAATCGATTTCAGCTATTGTCTTCAAGGAAAGATTAGCTAGATTTCCATCTGTCTTCAATTACATAAATCCCAATATCTTTGGAGACCTGTCAAAGTTTCTTAGTTCCACTAGTTATTCATTAGAAAGCATGTGAGATCAGCCTGCATTCTGCAAATCTTTATCACAAAATAGTAGCTTCAGAGAATCATACAGGTTGGAGGGGACCTTTCAAAGACAAGAGTAGCTTTGCAGTGATGTAAGACAGCTTGTCCCTACTATCCTCAGATGCCTCTCATCTGGATACAGGAACTTCTATTCAACAAGAGTGCTTAAATGGTCCATAACTCAATCTTTACTATGGGTAGTAATTTTTCCCCAAAACTCCTACCTGTCCACTGTAGGAAGACTGAGGACAAAATCTGCCAGTGAAGAGCAGGTCAAGGCTTTGAGTCATCTCTGCTTTTTCAGTATCCTTTGGGACTAGGTCACCTATCCCATTGAGCTGCAACTCCATCTTTTCCTTGGTGCTCATCCTGCTGCAGATGTGCCTGTAGAAGCCATTCTTGGTGCCCTTTCACACCTCACCAGTTTTAACTTTAGTTCAGGGTTGGCTTTCTTAATTCCTTCCCTGTATGTCTGTCACACACAGAGAGCTACCCAGAACTCCCCTGATCCCATAGTTGATCCCCCCCCTGTGCTTTTGACTTTAGAGACACCCAGGTGCTCTCAAGACAGAGCTGGCCCCTAAAGACCAAGTCATGTCACCTGCTCACCAGCTCATCCAGCTTGATTTCCACTAGTGCTCACAGTCACTCTCACACCTTCACACTCCAGCTGCAGGAAGGAGGAGAGAGAATGGTATGAGCCTGTGCAAGTATGGGAAGGTTTTGTCTTTCATGAAGACTTCCCATTTTAGATGTTGCTTTGTCATGCACTGCTGTGCTGGCTTTTTCTCCCTCCACAGTTAAAAAACTGTGTGTGTCAGCCTTAGAATTCAATCCAGCGTTAAGCCCTTCATGCACGTGCTTCTTCACATTATTTACACAAAAAGCAGAAACAGTATCACATTTGTTAGATTTTATCCATATTTTCTTTTCTTTCTTTCTTTATATCCTTGAATTCCTGTGCAAATCTTGAGACGAGAAGCAGCCACACAGCATCTAGCCAGGAGTGTATATGAGGTAATAAAAAGGTCACCAACAAAGCTACAAGGCACAGTGGTGACATTTGGTCCTCCCACACTCCCCTCTTATGTGAGAATGCATAGGAAAAAAATAGTACATTCTGGTTGAGAGAGCAGACTGCATTATTGAGAGGAAACAGGCATCATGCTTGCGAGCATGGGCTGATCCAGCATTCTTGTTTCCCACCAAAAGTCCTCAGCAGCACATGAAACAAAATGAATAATTTCCACATGGAAAAACAGGCTGCTTACAAGTGATAGAGATGAGAGAGATGGAAATCCCCAGCAGCCTGTAATGGGCAAACTGCAAACAATGACTCTCGGGTGACATTTGGGAGGATAAATTCCTGTGCTCTGGGTCCAGCAGTTTAAGCCTGTTGCCCTGTGGTTGGGTGGGCTTGACGTGGCCCACAGCACTCAGTGGAGGACCTGTGCTTGAAGCAACCCAGATGACTGCAGTTTCAAACCTACATGCTGTAAGTGGGGTTAACCCCAAAACATGCCATCAGATCAGCACCTTGATGCAGTGATAACAGTGGTGAGACATGGCATGCCACCTACCCACTGATGTTCTTGCTGTCTCTGTGAATGGAAGCCATGCTCTCCTCCATGTTCTGAGGAGATTAACCTTCCCTAACATCTGATACTCAGACTTTAACTTATAATGAAGCATTTTTTCATTAGCAGTAATCTTAAAGATGCTACAGGAGAAGAAAAAGCAATCAGAGGAGGAATCTTTATCAAGCAACAACAAAGTGAGAAAGCCAATACCACCATGCTGAAGGAGAAAACCTGGTAACAGCAACCAGCTGAGAGTAGCAGGTTTGGGGTTGGGAAGGGAATGCTGGTGCTCAGACATTCTCCAGACAGCTCACCTGGCAAACAGTGTGTTCCTGGCAGTAGATAAGGCTTTGCAAGAGACACAAATGGGATATTTATCTTGTCCTTTAGATGGCCACCAGTGCAGGCTCAGAGCTGAGGCACTGTTATCTGTCTGTCTCTTTGACTGTTGCCCTAGGGTAGGTGCAGTGAGGACTGCCACCAAGAAAACACAGTACAACTTACAAGTTAAATAACTATCCTATACCCTGCAATTGTTCATGCACACAGCCCTTCAGGAAGGCTCGTGTTGCTGCAGACAGAGGAGTTGAAAGCAGAGAGCTGCATAGGATGCTCAGACACAGAGTTACAAATGCATTGTCACAGGAGCTGGTGTGTGTAGCTGGATGATACACAGTTCTTCACAGCTGTCACTTTGCACTAGCTGTAACTTCCTTACCCCAGCCCATTTATCATTATATATTCAGTGTTAATCTCAAACCCCTAACAGTTATGACAGCATTTACCCTGTGAAACTGGGAAGCGGTAAGAAGACAAGAGTCACTGCTCTTCCAATAAAAGGCAGGAAAGACAGAATTCCTTCATTACAAGAGCTTCTGCTCTTTTCAGTTCAAATTTTCTCGTTCTTAAATTCTGCTGAGAAGTGACAGCCAGTAACTACAGGTGTCCACAGGACTGGGAGTGATCAGTGGCACTGTACTGTGGTGTCATTGAAATCTAGGCATGACCTTAAATGAGTCTTCATGACTCCTAAACTGTAGTCTTTGGAGCAGCCTTCTTATCTATTGTATGGACAAATGCACTGCTAATATAACTGATCAATAAGATCTTGTACTTGGCCTTGTTGACCTTCAGGAGGCTTGTGCTGGTCCACTTCTCAAGTGTGTCCAGGTCCCTCTGGATGACATCCCTTCCCTCCAGTGTGTTGGCCACACTGCACAGCTTGGTGTCATCGGCTGAGGACACATTCAATCCCACTCTCTATGTCACCAACAAAGATGTTGAACAGGATCAGTCCAGATACTGATCCCTGAGGGACACCCCTCTTCACTGGTGTCTTCAAGACATTGACTGAAAATCTTTGAGTGCGACCATCCAGCCAATTCCTTATCCACTGAGTGGTCCGTTCATCAGATCCATGCCTCTCTAGTTCAGAGACAAGGATGTTGTGTGAGACGGTGTCAAATGCTTTGTAGTCCAGGAAGACTTGTGCAAAGGTCAGTTGTTCTTCCATTATACATACACCAAAGCTGTAACCCTATCATAGAAAGCCACAAAATTCCTAGAAGCACTGAAAAGATTCACAATGTATATCTTCTTCCCTGTGTTTGCAGGTCACTATTATTTTGGACAGGTTCAGTCCTACCTGCTGCATAGCATGCTTTATCAGGAATTTCTGATATGAAGGATTCTTTGTGTCATCGGCCATGCTTTGGGTGCCAGAACCATCCACATTTGACAGGTAATAAAAAAGAGAAAGATAAATCAAACTTTCAGGTGATCAGGCCTTGGCAATGGCTGGGGGTGGTCTGTTATCCTTTGCTGCCTCAAAAATACCATCTGCAGAAGTTGCAGGCAGCAGTGTGAGCTGGCTGCTTGTCTCTTACAATAATCCTAGCAGTAGTCTGCAGGCTGATAAATTATACATAATAGATGTCCTTTCTTATATAAGTCCCCTGCTGCAATACCTGCGATCATCAAAGCAGAGGCTGGCAATTATGTGCTTAAAGTATTTCTATCTTCCAATCTTTCACCTCCACTTTCAAATCACTCCACCCAGTGAGTTAGTGTTAATGCTGGCAGAAGAGTGAACACACCTTGGTAAGACCAGGATTAGTTAGGTTTACTGCCTTGGAAATGCATGTAGCTCAGAGGGCTCCAAAAGCTGGCTATCAGGTTATGAGACACAGTGCTTTTAAAACAGTAATTTTCCTTACAGAAGGCAAACATAACCACTGACAAACCAGTTCAAGAAGGATACAGATCCTTGAGCCCTTCAATCTCAGGGGAAATCCTAAATTTGTATTTCCTTTTGAGGATACTGAATACTTGTGGAATAGTTGGTCAGCTTAATTAAGGTCATCTACTTGAGAAAACTGCTTAAGAAAGAAGTGAAATCCAGGTCACTCTACAGACCTATGGGGATGCAAAACCGTTGTGAAGCACTCTGGTTTTCACCTCCCTTTGCCCTTCCCCATTTCACTCTCTTCTGTGCTCCCTTCTGTGCAGGGCATGCTGTTTCATCCCTTCCTTACTAAGTCACCATTATCATCTTACTTACACCTCTTGTGGAAATACTCTTGGGCCAGAACATTTGCAAGGCGTGAGTTCATGCTTACATTCATACTGAGAAAGAAACTACCAGATTCTGAACCACTGGGAGTATGTGTTTTTACTGGTATTTCTGTTGCTCCCTCAACTCTGCTTGTCCTATTTATTCATCCTGATTACACTGCCAAGGCTTGCTGAAAGAAGGCTTGGCATTTACATGTCTTTGACATTCCTTATGTAGTTTGAAGTGTTACAAAGTCAGCAGCAAGGACACCTTCCAGAGCTGCTGAGTCTGCATTCATGTATTTATTCTTGATGAATCAATGTCATATCTGAACAGAAGAAAACTTTTTTCACACATCAGGTTACTGGAAAACAGTGGGATTTGAACATGTAAATAAACATTAAGGGGAAAACAAACCAAATTCAATAATCTCTCATGTCTAATAAAAGATCACAAAGTTCTTCTGCAAATACCTCACATTCATGATGAAAACAAGGAACAAATACAGAACAATCATTCAAGCCTGCCAAGGCAAAGCCCAGATGCTTACTGGAATGATTATGTGGAAAAACTTCCTTTATGAGCAAATTCCTATGAACTGCCTCCTACAGAGCTTCCTGAGCTTCCTGCAGAACCTGCAGTGGGGACTGCTGAGGGAACAGAAGCAGTGTCATAAAGAGAAAACAATGTTCTCCCTCTTATGAAGACATGATGCTGTTAGGGAGAGATATAGAATAGAGTATTTCAGTTGCAAGGGACCTACAACGATCCTTGAGTCTGACTGTTTGGCCACTTCAGGGCTGACAGCCAGATATGCCACTGAAAACTGAGGCTTCATTTCTGAGTGAAAAACTCCCAACATTTGCATCATTTCTCAGAAAACAGGACCAGAAAAATTCAGATCATGTGCATTTAAGCAATTTAATGCTGCTCACCAGTGCAGGCTTTGGTTGGAGCACAGCCTTTCAGAACTGCTGGCCTAGCGGAGATGTGCTACAGGTGCTCTTTTTCATGATCAGCCTGTTAAAGACAGATGATTAGTAAGCAGTTAACAATTTATTAATAACTTATAGTTATTCTGACATGGCAGGGGGGTTGGAACTGGATGATCTTAAGATCCTTTCCAACCCTAACTATTCTATGATTCTATGACATTGCATAGCTTCTTTTGTTTAGATTTTGAGATTTGAGTCTTATTTTGTGTTGGCTTTTGACTAAGGAAGAAAATTGCCCTATTTGGAGAGGAGGAAAAAGGTCTAACTTCCCTCTTGCAAAGAACACTGGATCTTTCATGAGATGATTTCCCACAGCCTTAAAGACCCACAAGTCACACACTAGTCTTAGAAATTCATGTGACAACTAACCAAGACTGCAAGGGACAGAGAAATAAAATACCTCTTTGTGTGTCGATGACCTATATTTTTATGACTACTGCAAGGTTGATAATTGCCTTCGGTAAAGCTAGATTCAACACTTATCATTTAAACCCGGATTAATTTAGAGGAAACAGGCTGGGTTGCATGAATTCATCTTTTAATCACACAACAGCTGGAACATGTGATGGGATCTTTATTTGAGCAAGGGCTTTGGTTGTTTTACAAGTAATTTGCTGAGATTCACTTTCTGAGTGCCCGCTGATACTTTACAAAGTTTAAGTCGGGGAGGTGACAAGAAGATGAGGAGCAGAAGGCAAGCAACTGCGAGGCTCTCGTGTCGAGCCCCGGAAAGCCATTGCTCGGCTTTAAAAACGACTGAACCGTCCTGAGCCAGCTGGGGACAGTGCGCTGCAAGCGGGCTCCTGCTCGGGGCCAGCGACACCCTCAATCTCACCCTCCCTGCTCTGCCGGAGGCGGCTCGGGGTGGCCGGTGGAGGCGGGGGTCAGCCCTGCCTCCTGCCAGCCGCCGGCACTGAGCCCGGCGCGGGGCGGGGGGGACGGCGGGGACACGCTAGAAAGCTGTGCTCCCTCTGCGCGGGGGGAGCAGTTGCTGCTGCTCCTCAGGCAGCCCTCGCGGGATGCCGCTCCAGCAGGGCTCTGCCCGGACGCGGCAGCGCACCGTCCTGCTGGTGGGGATCGTGGTGCTGCTCGCCGGCCTCGTCCTCGCCGTCGTGCTGGCCTCCATCCTGACTCAAGGGAAGCCGGAGGGCAGCCCTGAAATGCTGAAGTGGAAGGACAGAGGGACCACTAGGAATCTGCAAGAAGTCATCCTGGGAAGATGCTACAACTATGTCATGGCGCGGCACACTGAGCTGGGGTGAGTAGTGGTATCGGTTGTGCGCCGGGTGTGTAAAGTGAAGAGTGCTGTCTCCCACCTCCACCTGTCTGTGTCTACTAGGTTTGCAGTTGCCAAGGGAAATCAGGGGAGTAAGACCCCTGTTTTGCAGCAAACTGGGCAAACTCAGACAGCGTCAGTGCCTGAGTGGAGGCTTTTTAAGGAAACTACCTGCAGAGCCAATGTAATACTAACCCGAGGTCAAAACATAATCAGAAATGTATTTTGCACCTTCCTTAGAGTCATAAAATAAACAAAACCAAAAATAAATAAAATAAAATAAAATAAAATAAAATAAAAGCTGTATCCTAAGAGGTCTGAGTATGTGAAAGTGAATCAATTTGCTGTAAAGCTGATCAGCCAAAAATCCTGTAACGTGTGACTCCACATTCACATAACCAAAACTACGCTGGAGGGAGGAAAAGGAGAAGATTCAGCACAGATTTATAGAATGGACAAAGATGTTAGAAAGACATTAGGAAACATTTCGGGGTTATCCAAAACAGATGTTTTTGGTGTGTGGGGAAGACCTCGCAATGAGCACAGACCGCTTGCACAGGGAGTGCACACTGATCACAGCGCCAGCACAGCAGCCCAGGCAAAAGCTTCACCCAGGGGTGGTCCCTGCTCAGCCCATTACAGCAGGCAGGGTAACACTCCTCTGCAGCAGAAGAGAATTGCCCGGGCCGACATCTGCAGTAGAGTGAGAGAGCTAAGAACTGATTTACTGATCCCCTTCACCATAGGAAAAGGCAGACTATAAAATATGGTGTGCCCAGGCCTCCTGCAGGTAGTGGGGACACCCAGACTCTCCAGACAGGATCCAGAGCAGCTGGGAGTCTCTCAGCAGGGACCCATCCATTACTTCTGTGGCACTAGCCACCCAATTCTTTGCCTGCAGTAAACCTCCAGCAGACATTTCCACCAATCTGGGTTGAGCACCACAGGGTTGCCCCACACCTTGGCCAGGTGACAGAACCTTCCTGGTCTTTGTCTTAATAAAGACAATTGTCCCTCTCTTTTTTTCATGACATTAAACTGATGGGAACAAAACTGTATGTAGTTTGCTTGCATCTGGACTTCCCTTGGCCTTGGATGTCTGGTGCTGTATGGAAAAGCAGCACTTGAAAGGAAATGAACACATGGAAAATAATAGGCCAAGAATGCAGAGACTTTGCATTAAACACCTGAGTGGGTTTAGTGAAGGGGGATTCTTCTACAAGTAAAGTAAGAAAGTTCCTGAAGCTTTTGCAAAATCATGTACACATTTCTAGAATCACACATTAATTTATTAGAGAAGTGTGCACTCGGTATCTAAATCTGAAAATCTTTAGAAGCCTAACAGCCTTTATTACTTATGCTTGTTTCATTCAAATTGGGGTGCTGAAGATGTAGAAAACCCTTTTGTGTAAATATGTTTTCAGTCAATGTCATGTATGTATTTGCTTGCAACACAGTCTGAATGTGGACCACAAATATCGCTGGGAATAATTCATTTAAGCCATTGTTTCAAGGACACTGTTTACAAAATCACAAACCCATAATCACGAGTTTTCTAAAAAGGCTGTTTTTACAGGGCATGACATTTTGTGCTGTTCATAATCCAACGCTCTTTACTAGCTTCATGGCTGTGAGCTCACTTTCTTTCAAATTAAATGACTTCTGTATAGTAGCACCCTTTTATTTTATGTAAGAGAAAAATATGCTTGCTTACATACACTTCAAATGTTCAGGAGGTTCCTGAACAGAAAATCAAGTGTAGGGGCTTTTCTGGGAATCCAACTTGGATTGCCCATTTCTGCTCCTGCTGAGCTCTGCGCAGTTTGCCATGTAACCAACTGCTTCTGTTGCTGGCATGTCCTGATAATGAAGCGGGTGCCTTTAGGAAACATCAGAGAGGCCTGTATCTTTCATCCCGCGCTCTTTCATCATTAATGTAGGCCTTGGATCTTGCGTTGTGTGAGATCTTTGATACCCTTAATCAAAGATAAGGAGGAGAAGCAGGGAACTGCAGAAACTCAGGCAGGCTTATGAGCTGCGGAAGCTGTGTCCTGTACACAGCTAAGACTTCTGCTGCTGCTGCTTCCACCATGGGAACCTCACTGCCTTGGTTAGAAATCTTCTGATTTCCTCATAAATTTGTACACTCTCTTCTTGCCCTTTTAATCTTACATAAACATGCAGTTGTTTAAAAAGCCCTGGGGTTAGTGAACTCATGGCCATTTCCTCATATTTCTACTTTTTATATCAGAGCCACTAAGTTCCATCTTTGATGATACTTTCTTTTTCCGATAGCACTTTAAGCACTGCAGTAGTTAGTGGGTGTGACTCCTACTGTTTTGAAGTGCCATATTTCAACTTGGAATAGATAGCAGGTTTTGGAAAAAATGGGGAGTGTTGACATATGAATATGGACTTTTAAATGTTTCTAGATACCACAGCTGGAGGCCAGTAGTCTACAGCCCCCATTTCAGCTGTACTTTTGCAACTACATACTATAACTCATGTAAGAAAGCCATGGATGTGCTAGTGTACACCTTCACCATCATGGCTGCTTCAGTCCTAGAGGATACCTCCTTGTGCTGACCCTCATCTTACTGGAATCCCAGATACTATACACAGAGGCCATGTTCTGATCATGTTCTTCTCTTTCCCAGTATGATCTGTGGTCTGAACCCAAGTCCAGTGAGGCCACTGGAATGAGTTTTGTGAGCACCTCATGTAGTTGGATTTTAACCTGTTGATTTGCTTGTTCTTCACAGTCATCAAAACATTTGGGTTCTGTATCAAACTTCCTTACTAAAGAGCAGTTCTCAGGTGCTGTTTACAGCCCCTCCTAATGATAATCCCGTTCAACTGCCTGTGTGCTATTCAGTCCTTGGTTTTGTTTCTGCTGCTGGCTGGATGACTCTTATCGTTTGTACACATACAATTTCCTCAGCCTTCCTACTTAGACCTGTCATTGTGCCAAAGTTCAGGAGAAGGAGGCAGGGAATACCAAATGTTTATATAAAGCATTCTCAGTATTAGCCCCATTTATTAGGAGAAAATGTTGATGATATAGCAACAGGCTTTGGGTGTTTTGTTCTGCACACGTTGCACACCGGGATACTACCATTGAAGAGCAGTATTTCTTTTCGGCTTCCCTGGAAAACGCTGGCTGCTGCCAGAAGAGGGAGCTAAAGCAATATTTTCTCACAGCTCAGTAGCATCGTAACAACAAAATCTGCAAGTTCTGCTTTCCCTAGTCTTGCAAAACAACCCTTATTCATCAGCTATGGCCATTGGTATATATTGCAGTTTCGTCTGAATAAAAGTCAAAGACACAGTTTGGTCTGAAGGAAGTATTTGATCTCAAGTTACCTGTCTCCCCTATCCCATTAGTACGGACTCCCTCTCGTGGATATCCCAATTCTCATACTCAGTGTCTCATGCAATGCAAATCCAAGTTTACAAGAATTTATCCCCTATAAAATCAAAGGAGGGAAGGGCAATGAGGTGTGCAGAGCTGCATGCTCACCAGAACCAGGCTTGTGCGGGGCCAGCTCAGCACCAGGCATCTGGCACATCAGTGCTGGTCCAGATCAGTTGTGGCCACCAAATAGCTTACCTGTTGCTCTAAGGATGGCTTTAAAATGGTTTTGCGCCTTGATGCCCACTGAGGAAGAGCAGACAGTAATAAACATAGCATGAAAATTGTTGATACAATGTTAACTGATTTAGTTTTCACCCTCAGCAAGCTTTAATTGGCATGCTGGGGTCAGATATGATCAGCACTTTGTGACCTGGGGAAGGAAGAGAGAAGTCATACTCAGGAGTCCCCAGAACACAAATAATGCTTTTTCTATTTTTTTTTTTTTTTTTAAGCTATAAATAAACTCATCTAACATTTGCTGCTCAAGTGATTTTTCATTCCCAGACAATGATGAATCCTCAGATCTGTAGCCACTTCTCCATCTCTGATCCACCCCAGCTAAGCCATGCTTTCAAGGACCTATTTAAAACTGGCTGAAGTCTAACCTCTAACAGTAACAGAGCACCAAAGATGCAGAGAGGGAGTCACTTCCGTAACGTGTGGGACTCTCCAAACCCAGCAATCCTACTGTGCCTGTGTAAGCAGTGCAAACACCCTGTGATAACAATGCAAAGTGCAGAACTTCAGTACATTTTTCATGCAATGCTGCATGGACACACAAGATGTACTTCCCCTTAGATACAATTGGATCAACTAATGTTGTTTTCATAGTCTGTGTCAAATTCTTTCCATATCAAATTGTAACAGTCTGTAATTCCTTTGAATATACTAAAAGTTGGTGCGTGTCCAGGAGAGATTTGCTTTCTGACTGCATAACCATGAATGCATTTTATTTCCATTCCTTTGCAGTCTGTGGAGATGGAGATACATTTTGTCAAAATGAACATATGGGACATAATTTTGTGTGAGATACTATTGCACTTGCAGCATAATTTCTTCCAGAAAGAAATCTGGATTTTGTTGTATGCTTACTTTTGCATTTTGCCTTCATGCTTTGCTAGGCACTTTTACTCTGATTTCTTTGTATTTGTTCACTGGTTGTTCACATTCTCACAACAAGCATGGCACTAAACAACAGCCACGATCTGATTCAGTGTCATAAAAATCTTAGCTTTATTTTATATAACCATGACATATGAAACTTACCTGAGATTTGTCTTTTCATTAGAAAATATGCCTTATAAAAGAGAAACCTTTACTGAATCTTCTGAAAAGTAGTGTTACAACCTAATAGTCATGCATTAGCACCCTACTAGGGTGCACTGCAGACTTCTAAAGCTTCTCAATTTAATATATATCAGAGTGCAAAGGATTTAGTTTTACTTAAAACCCCACACTATCTTAAAACAAATTGAATTGTTATTATTATATCAGATAATCAGGTTTTTGTGTTTTGATTTTTCATACTAATGATAAAGATATAATCATAGAGTAGTTAGGTTTGGAAAGGACCTTAAGATCATCTAGTTCCAACCCCCCTGTCATAAGCAGGGACACCTCACACTAAACCATGTCACCCAAGGCTTTGTCCAACCTGGCCTTGAACACTGCCAGGGATGGAGCACTCACAACTTCTCTGGGCAACCCATTCCAGTGCCTCACCACCCTAACAGGGAAGAATTTCTTCCTTATATCCAATCTAAACCTCTCCTGTTTAAGTTTGAACCCGTTACCCCTTGTCCTGTCACTATAGTCCCTAATGAAGAGCCCCTCCCCAGCATCCCTATAGGCCCCCTTCAGATACTGGAAGGCTGCGCTGAGGTCTCCACACAGCCTTCTCTTCTCCAGGCTGAGCAGTCCCAACTTTCCCAGCCTGTCTTCATAAGGGAGATGCTCCAGTTCCCTGATCATCCTCATGGCCCTCCTCTGGACTTATTCCAACAGTTACAATGTGCCAATGGTGTTGATACCTGTTGCTACACTCAGTGATGATCATATAGCATACTGCTTATTAAATGCCCAAGTCAGAACATATGTTATAATGCTTCAGTGTACTCTCTTAATAGTCTCTTCCATACTTAATGTGTTAATGTATTGACTTTAATACCTTTTCTGTGTAAATCTTGCTGTATGAAACATGCGTAGCTCTGTTTTCTGTTCTTCAATATTTATAATAAGGTCTTAATTTACAATTGTTTTCCTCTGATTTGTGTGTGAGCGACTTTGACTGTTCTTGTTGTTTCCTGATAATTACAATATAATCATTATCCTGCCCATGGCAGGGGGTTGAAAGCAGGTGATCTTTAAGGTCCCTCCCAACCCAAACTGTTCTACGATTGTATGATTGTAAATATTAACAGCTGTTTGAATCTTTCTTAAAGATACACTCCCTAGACTGTGAAAAGTCATCCAACTCTGCGTAAAGCTCATACTCAGTTCTGCACAAAACACCCTTCCAGGCTGTAACTCCACTGACAACAGCAACCCAAAGACAGAAAGTCCTGCAAATTTAACAGGGAGATGTCAAAAGATGTTTCATCTTTTCTCCATTGCCAACATCAATGCACTTCTGAGGAACAGAAAGGCTGCTGAAATCAGAATTTATCTCTTGCTTTGGCAGCCATGTGTCAACTCATCTGTCTGTTGTGTATATTAAGTTATAATCATATGTAAATTGTTATTAAATGACTATGTATTTCTCATATACTCAAACTTCTTACATTTGTGTAACAGTGGTTACATATTTACTGGTTCTTGCTGAAAGATTGTGTAGGATTTCAAATAGTATTTCACATTTGGGTTAGCCTACGCATACTGCATCACAATTACCCCACTGTCATACATTAAAATCTCCTTGCAGTGAATATCTCCTTTGGTTTTAATCCCAGACACCAGAGAGAATATCATTCTGTCTGTACTGTCCTTTTACACATTCATTAGAAGTATTTGTTGATGCAATACTGTTCAACTTAGTACTGTAAGTTTATGCTGTTACTCAGTCATGGATAGGGATAGGAGGAATAGAACCATTTTCCTTCTAAGATCAGATGAAAACCTACCTCAGGTGTCTAAGGGTAGAAACAGATGCTAAATATGCAATTTATCTTTCCAAGAGGTGACATCAAAATAAGGCATTAGCAAGGAGCTCACTCACACTTGTACTAAATCTCTGATCCACTCCCTTGTCCTTGTGCCACTGACATTTGCCACCCTTGAAGCAAGGACTTCTCCTGACTTACTGCAGTTATGCCAGATTCCAGCAGTTTTAGTTCTATAAAAGACCCCAATGTACTGCAAATTCATGTTAGGGGGAAAAAAACCTAAAAAAACCATCTGCAGCTGCATTAAGCCATTGAGTGTTTCCTTACTTTAACTGACCTTTATTTAGTTCATTCTTATAGAAGTGTTTTTCTAAGTTTAATATTAAAGATAAAACAATACTAATAATACACTTTCTAATCAAGAGGTAAGATGCCAGTTTAAATTTGTTCCCTTTTGTATCTGTTGATGACATGGCCCTCACTTGGAAGCTTAAACTGTAGAGCAGTTATGGCTCTCTGTCAAAATTCAGTCCAGGTGAGACTTCTGCCCTTCTGGAAGCTATATCCAACTTAAAGAGCATTGCTGAAACCACCATCTGTGCAAGCAGCTTGGTTTTTCACCCAGGAAAGCTGAAATCAAGCCAGAAAAAGAATTTGCATATGTAGATGAGCTCTTCCTTGGTTTATAGCTGCCATCGTGTGGCTCAGGCCTTCCCGGAAGGGTGATAAGGCTTAGTGTTGTCCTGGAACACTGATTCCCAACTCATATAAAATACTCTAGGAGTATAAATCAAAGCCACAAGTATACCTGTCCTTAAAACCTTCTCATTTCTACAAAGGTTAAGGACTGGTGTGACAAGGAGCTATAGTTTGTTCCAGGTCATTCCTTAGACACAAACGTATATAGCCCTGAGGTGCACTCAGTGGAAATCTCACCTTGTACTCCTTTTCTCAGGCCTCCAGACTCCCCATCTACCATGGGGAATTTAATTGCTCTGCCTACAGGTAACCTTCCCAGAAGCCATCTTTCTGTGAGGGAGAGTTTTGGATCTCTGTCTCTATTCCCTCCAATACTTGATTTATTGGCTTATGTCAGTTCCTCCAATACTTTCTTTATTGGCTTATGAACTATTTAATTAGCAGAGAGCAATATTTACAAAATCAAGCTGCCAAAAAAATCAAGTATGTCATTCTCATATTGGAAAAAAAGTCAGTTACCATAAATGTTGCGGTGGCAGACGCTTTGCAATTAAACTAAGTGGATAGCAAGAGGCTCATACTCATTGAAGACGCTGGGATTGACAGCTCTTCCATAAGCTTCCTTCATCTCTTTCCTTTGTAATTTTTCCCTTCTCCATTATATCAATGCTGAAACCAGCAGACAGTGATGTGTCTCCTCAAATCCTCAGCAATGACAGCATGTTGGTTGACCTCTCTTAACCCACATCTGCCTGATTTTTAGCACAAAGGTACCTGATGCTACTTTAGGTGCTAGAATATGAAGGAAGCTGATCCGTTGCATGCACATGCCCATTTTCTGGCTCAGTGGTCTGGAGATGGATCAGCTCCATGAAGAGCTGCGAGCCTCTGGTGCTGACCTCAGCTGCTGCTCCTGAGAAGTCCCTTCTCCCGCGTGATGGCAGTGTTCGCCTTGCGGTTAGCTCCTCGCACCCGCTGCTCCGGGAGGCTGAAGGGGAGTCCGACCACAGCTGCCTGCGCTGGGCTTGGCAGCAGCTCCACGGCAGCTGCTCCGGAGCAGCAGGGAGGCATGGTGAGGCTGGGACAGCGGAAGGGATAGCAGAAGGGAAAACAGAAGTGTTTAGCGCATAAAAGGATTTTAGGTTACAGAGGGCTTCTCAACACAGGCATAAGGGTTACTGTTCACTGCATGATTTTTGACAACATAAGGACAGCTACTTGTAAGCTCATGTGAAAACAGAAAATTGAATATGAATGTATAAATTGCACTGCTGTCTACAGCCATCACAGTTTACTTAAAAGAGGAAGATAAACTGGCACACAGGCAAAGATCTGTCTGTTAGATGCAGGAGTATTGCTACAGCATTTAGATGCTTTGACATGAATTCTCCTTCTGAAATGTCTGGGCTTTTACAAGTGAAGACAATGGCTTAGACTCCCAGTAGGCTGTGTATTGGTCTTATGCCTTTGAGGAGCTTGGTTATAACCACATACTTCTCACTGACTTTTTAAAGAGCCCTATTTCTGAGTGCTTAGGTGCATATCTGCATTCCTGGTTTGGCTGATGGTGATAGCAAATGACAAGGATTTTCGTATACAAACTGCAACTGCTGGGGAGGTTTGATCTCTGCAGAGGGCAGCTGCTCAAAGGGCTCAGGGCACTGTGGCCAGCTCAGACTTCAGAGTCACAATTAAAACTTTGGTGTATCTTGAAGACATTGCCATATTTTAGAAGGAAAACTCAGGACCTTGGGAAAGCTCCTATTGATGGCAGGGGAGACCATGTCTCATGGGGAAGTCTGTCTGCCTGGAAAAGCAATTTGAATAATATGGGCAGAGTTTATTGAGTTCTCCAGAACAAAGCCTGCAAGTCATTTTTCACTTGTAAATTTAAAATGGGTTCCATACTTGAAGTATCTCTTGCAAATTCTGAGTGAAAAACTGGAGGCAACATAGCCCAAGGAAACACTGCCCTTGTTAAGAGGTTTTAACGTATCCAGTGCTAACTGAAAGACATTGTTCATGGTGTAACTGAAATCAGCAGGGATGAAACTTATCCTTGGTATTAACACCAGTTAGACCCATTTCAACTGGGGATGAATTTGCTCCATCATGTAAGTGAAAGGAAGAAAATAATTACAAACTAAATAAAAAAAAGAGATATATTAATAGTGATTTCCCATGTACCTCAATACCATCCCATTCCTTTAAGTGAAAGGACACTCTTTCAAGGTCAGCCAGACCAGTGTACTGATACGCAAGAAATAATGACGCATAAGCTGTCTATTTTTCTAACATGCACATTAAAGCTTGGCTCAGAGGGTAGCTGCTAATGTGAATATTTTTGGCCCCAGCTTCCACTGAATAGATTAATGTGATATTCCTATAAAAAGTCAATGTATAGGAATACTCAAATTTACTGGAAAAAGCAACTTCTGCCCAAATATAAGGACAAATACAGGATATACTTTGCCGCATATATAACATTTGGATTTAATAAGGAAATGGTAGTTGCAATGATTATTTGTATCCCAGCACTTATTTGATGCTATACTGAGTGCAGGATGTAATCCCTGTCTCTAAAAGGTCATTAGACAAGTTCTGCACACCTCGCTTTCTAGAGAAAGGGTTGCAGGTTCTGTTCTTGAGTTTACAACAGGTTTCAGTGTTTCCTCTAGAGTCTGTTAGTTATTATTTCACATTTACCAGCATTTCCCCAACTTCATTCATTAAAAAAAAAAAGTTTGAAAAAATAAAACATAAAATTGTATTTCTACAATTATATATATAGTATATTTATTTTGCATATTATTGAATTGGGATTGAATATTTCAGGTTCTGTAGAAGAACAAAAGGCCTTAAATATTTCAGCATAAACAAATTTAGCCTCAAAGGAAGAAATCCATTATGTGTAAATATACGATATTCACAGATACAATGCAGAATTTATAGGCAACTCAGAACATGCAAAAAACAGGGAAGGAGAGCACACAAGTCCTGCAGCAGAATGGTATATGAGAGCAGTATGTAAGCCTATTCACCACAGACTCCTGTATCTGCACTGGATTAATTTAATTGACTGATAGACTGGTGATCTCTTTTGGACTCTTCCATTCTTTTGCTAACCAAGAAAGAAAATTAAATGAACACATTTTGTGACTGAGAACTTCCCAGTAAGGAGCTGGGAGCAGCCTTAAGAAGACAATTTGTTTCTCAGGCATTTTTAGGCAAGGCAGATGTGCTTGTTCCAACCTGAAACTGTTCTCGCTGGAATTCTTAGCACTCCATGTGCCAGCAAACTTCTCATATTCTGTTCAGGAGGCCCAGAGTTACAGCAGATCTCTCCCCTTATCTCTGCTCAGCATCAATTAAATACTGTACATCAAACAAATACTTTCTTGCTGTGCTGGGAAAAGGGACACATGAAACATTATTGATAGTGTCTACCTTAAGGGTGAGGTTGGACAGAGTGGCATATTTTCCTGGATCTGGGATTAACAAGTCCTGAAGTCTCCTCACTGCTTATTTTTTCCATAGATCAACCAAAATTGCCGTTATTTATGTGGCTGGTAATCTCTGTGAGATGTGAGGCAAAACCTGCATTTCATATCAGAGAAAGAGGTTTCCAATGGCAAATCGATGAATTACTATATTCATATATAAAATTATGCATGCTGATAGGTGAGGACAGTGAAAATGAAATACTGATTAGCTTTCATATGTGGTTTTTTTACACTAAAGATCTGTATCTTGCTTTCTAAAACAAAGATGAAATTGCCTAGTTTCTATATCATTAGGATATACTTTATCAGTCTTCTTCATGCCTTATCATTCTTCTGTCTGTAAAAGCACCACACTGATTACCAGCTGTAGAAAAGCTTCCCCATTTGAAGGCTAAGCACTTCTATAGCATTAAACACAGTTTCATTCAGTTCTGCCAGGGCTGTGGTTGAAGCCTTTTCTTTCCTATCTGAGTGACATCCATGCATATCATCAAGTGCTAAGCTCAGTGTCTTGAAATGCTGGAAACCTGGTGCTTTGTATCCATGATTCAGCAAACTGTCTCGGCAGGACTGTGAATCAGCTCAATCGTTGTTGCCTTGTGCGTCTTAGGACCATGACTTGAGTCCAGCAGCAGAAATGCTTTGTATGGTGTCTATCACTCACCTCTCTGCTTTGGAAATAAAAACCAGGTTTTTCTTAGGAGACCAAGCTTAAAAGTTTGTTTTCTGAGACCAAGCTTAAAACTTTGTAATACGAAAGGATAAATGGCCGGGTAACCAGCTCTCACCTGCGGCTCTTACACTGTTACATTTCTGGAGCAGCTTAAAAAGAAAAGTCCTGACAGGAGGCCAAATCATTTGACAGAAAGTGTGCACCATGTAAATGTCTGTGAGATGCAACAGTGCTTATGGCCAAGCCCTAGAAATTCTCTTTATGATACCATTGACTGTGTACAGCAAAGGGAACAGCTGCCTATTCAGTAATGTCACCCTTTAATCAGCAGGAGCCCTCTCTCTTGGCTGATTCAGTGTGGTCAAGTTGCAATCCTCTGTGGCAGGCAGAGGTATTTAAAACTTCCCAATGCTTAATGAAGTACCACAGTTGGGAAGATGGCCTCGGAGGGCTGCTTACAAGGTTTGCAGCCAGCTACAGGCTATTGCAGGAGAAAATTTAATACACCAAAGTTAAACTCTGCTAAGTAAGACATGTGAATACTCCCTGACATGACTGTGCAACAGCAAAGCAATGACTGTGCTCCCTACAGCATCTGCAGTTTGGCTTCTTATTTCTACAGTGACTGTAACTGAAAGTGCATTTAGGCTCCTGGATAAAAGCCAATAGCCTGGTAAAAGTGCATCATTGTTATTAGTCACTGCTTGCCTGGAGGTAAATAGGGCTTGTGTAAACAGGAGGCATGGTCCTTACTCTGCAGGGGCTGCCCCTGTAACCGACTGGCATGGTAAGAAATGAAATTCAGCATGCGGCCAGAGCTGCCCTGTTGCCATACTGTCATACTGCCTGGCTGTTTGTCGTATAGCCAGAGAGCTGCCTTGTCCCTGTCCCCAGCCTCTGTCCACATTTCAGACAGCACTGTACAGTGGCAATACCCAAGTTTGTTTCAAATCAGCAAGGTCAGGCTGCAGGATATCTGCACCCCAGATAGAGCTCTGTAGCATAATGTGCTTGGTTGCCCCAACAGGGAAAGATGAGGACACATCCACCATAGACTCTTCATGTGGGAGGAATGGAAGAAACTGGGGCATGGAAACCTGCTGTAGTAACCACCTTACTGGTATGACTTCCCAATAGCCAGTATCATGTATAATGCTAAGTTAGATTTGTTACTGCATAAATAAAGGCAGAAGGGAAGGCAGGCCAAGGACATCTTGGTGTGGATTGCCTGGTCCTTCCCAGTGTAATACTGACCCAAACTCCAAGACAGAGGCATTCCCTCTCTTACGTAGTGCTGTCAGTTTCTTCTGGACACAGAGAGAGTCTGGGCTCCTCTTTGTGTGATGTTTATTTTCCATAAGGCTTAGGAGGAGAAGGAAGACCATTCATGTCCAGACAGCAAGGGAACAGCCAAGAACTGACAAGTGGCTCTGGGTCCTGCAGTTTGAAAGTGACCCTCATAATACAGCTCAGCTCCTTGTGTTCCAGTTTGCAATTCTGATGCTCAGATGAGCACTCAGTAGAAAGCGTGATCAAGTTCAGTAGTAGGAATCTCAGATCACCTTCCTGTAGGGAAGATTAGCTTGAAAATGTTTGGAAATCTTCAATGACTTACTACCACATTTCTTAATCTATTTAGGACTATTCTCAAGACTAATCAAATTCCACATCCTACATGTTACCTGCCTACCAAATGGGAACAAAGCCTGCAGCTGCATGTCTGTCACATAGTAATTGATCAGTGCTACTTTTATAGTGCTCTGAAGGCATTAGTTTCTTTACACAAGACAAAGTCCATTCTTCAAATGGCTTGTAGCGGGAACACACTATGAGAAGATTGCAAACAGTGA
The DNA here is from genome assembly GCA_002631895.1 of Agapornis roseicollis. NCBI lineage: Eukaryota > Metazoa > Chordata > Aves > Psittaciformes > Psittacidae > Agapornis > Agapornis roseicollis. Next base: position 93,613 of record NDXB01000894.1, read on the forward strand.
AGAAAGAGTGGATGAGTCAGCAACAGTCAGAAGAGATCCATTCAGACAAGCAGACAATAGGATAATGCAGTCAGCATATTACATTTACATAAAAATAGGGAAGAGGAGGATGCAGAATCACTGCAATACTGTCACTGCTGTAATGAGAGGGGCAGGCTTTCCACAGGACCTGAAACTATGGGAGCATGAAGAGGAAGGGAAGTGCACCCAGGGGGGCACAACCTGGCAAACACATACTCAGACAATAATTATGAATTACCTTGTATTTGCATTCATTACCTCAAGTACAAGAAAACAGACGTTCTGAGCTGTCCCACACATTGTATGTGGCAGCCTCAACAAGGGATCATGGCACTGCTCCAGTACAGGGATACAATTGCTTGTCCACAATGCAACATATTTCCTCTTGGTAGTACAAAACGACTCCTGCCTCTGTCAGCAGAGAGGTGCTTTGTTTCCTAGGCTGATGAAGTAGCATCTTAAGAAACAAATGCAGGCTGAGGGGATAGGATGTGTCATGGCATGAAGCAGTTCCCCCCGTGCAAATTTAGTGGAGTTCTGACTCATGCCAGTGAGAGCAATATGACCAGAACTTGTAACACAGTGGAGGATCAGCATGAGACTGGAAAAACCTACTGAAGACCAAGCACCTAGTCTGGATCTCGGTTGTATGTGTGCGAATCAGTTGTGGCTCCAGTAAAGTCAATACCTGCAAACTAGTGCATAAATGAAAATAATACCAGGTCCAAAACAGCCAGAGCCCTGCTTTTGTTTTAGATGAAATTGTAGATACTATTTCTGTAGGGTTGAATGCGCCTCAGGTAGACACATGGGCTGATTTTTGGCTCACTGTACCTGAGAAGGAAGCATTCTTCAGCTATAGTTTTAAAATGTAGAAGCCATGGTCTGCCACATGTGCTGCTCATGATTTGTCATGAATAATCAAGAAATGTGATCTTCTGGTTATGCGATATCAACACTGCTGTTTTTAGGGGACAAAATCATAGAGGACATTCAGATGCTGCAATAATCAGTTATTTAAAATGCAGGAGAGAGAGAGAGAAATGTTTTAGAAGTGCTTATTCCTCATTTTAGACTTAATTTGCTGAAGATATGCTGCTTTTGTAACGGATAATGTATTTTTGTGCCTGAGCATAATTGGAGCTCCTTTAAAATCTGATCCATAGTATTTAACCATAACAGAAAGAGATCCTTTCATATCCATAAATATTCATAAATTCTAATTAACTATGTTTTAATCTTTTGGCAGAGATATGGATTGCCTAAAAATATGGGAATCTTTAAAACAGGCATTCATTTACAAGAATCCCTGTAATATTACATCAGAAGATTACCAGCCTTTAATGGAGTTAGCGAGTCACCCTATACCCTGTAACAAGGTAACATTACAATGCACGGTGGGCTTCTTAAGTAGGATTGTTGAGGGATGGCATGTCTGAGCAGTGCTCTGGGTGATGGGATCTTGTCCGTAATGGCTATAAGGGTCTATAGGTCCACAAGGATGGTATTTCTCTATTGTGCTTACTGCAATAGTCCTGCAGTTATCACCTTTGGACCCAAATAAACCTGTTAATCCTCTATCACTGGAAATCATCACTACGTAAGGCTTGATTCAAACCTCAGTACTGGAGTGATCCTGGTGAAGTGATGGAGATGCTCCTGTTCCATAAGCATACAGCTCTCTGTAAGGAGCATGTGGTCATGCTGTTAGAGGGACACTGCTTCCGAAACACTGCTCTTCCATGTGCTGTTCAAAACACACTGCAAATTAGGTGTTTATCCTATGAGAACTAGAAAAAGCCTTTCCTTAAAAATGCTTTACAGGCTGAGCACTTCCATTTCCACAAAAAGTAACCACCCAAACAGATTTTGGAAATGGGAATGTGGACTGGAGGAATAAGAACGGACTCACTAAGGGGAACTTGCATCATTTCAATGAAAACTAAAACTCCTTCATTATCGTGAAAACTTTTTTGTTTTCTCCAGGAAAATTTCCTGCCAGCTCTAGTGTAATTATCACTTATTAAAGATTGTACCTTATTTCACAGTCACTGTTTTGGAGCAAGACAAATGACCTCGCTCATCGTTACACAAAATCCAACCAAAATTTCTTTACTTTGGAGGACACCTTGTTGGGTTATTTGGCTGATGGGGTTTCATGGTGTGGAGACCCCTCTGCCCCAGGTAATAAGTCCTATTTTCTTGCAAAACAAATATGAACATTTGAATTCCAGATTAGTCTTTTCTATTGTATATCTAAACACTATCCTTTCCACATATTCTTTTCTTGTAATTCAGTTTAAAATCTTTATTGTATTTCTGTCCCATGTTGTGGAAGACTGAAAAAAATATTTAGCTCTTGAGTTAATTTAGAAAACACAACTTTGGCTTTTACTTAAACACCAAGTTGCTGCTTAGACTAATGGTCACATCTAACTTTCCTTATCTAGTTTACTTGCTTCCTTCCTCTGACTTCTATAGGACAGACTGCAAAACAAGGTTGCCCATCAAAAAGGTCCTGGCTGTAGGCCTGTCAAAGTGGAGGGGTAGCATGCAGGTACCCTGGGGTTACTGCTGCCTGAATGACTCCTGGGTTGGTGTTTAAAGCTGGCAACCTCAAAATTGGGCTGGCATTACTGAAGATGTTGAGCAAAGTTTAATTTTGCAATGCAATCAGAGAGTATTTGTCAAGAGCCAACCTATTTCTCACATTTAGGACTGTGTATCTTCCTGTATCACTTTTCTGGGAATTATTTGCATACAGGGCCTGTAGCTGCCTACCTGAAATGTGTGTGAGCATACAGGAAAATCTTCGAATGCATGCAAATTCCTTTTCCTCTTAGAGCCCTTGTCCTATGTAGTCTTTTTGCTTTTGTAGGAGAAAATCTTTCTGCCATCCTTAGCTCTCAAAGCCATCTAAACATTGCAACAATATTTGTTCTAACCTTAGCTATTTTACAAATGTATTTCTTCTCAGGAATCAACTATGAATCTTGTCCAAAACGAAGTGAATGTGAAAGCAACCCTGTCTCTGTGTTCTGGAAATTGGCATCCAAGATGGTAAGATCTAGAAAAAATCTCCCCAGGTCCAAGCATGTTGAAATGTACTAACTTCCTAACACTGCCAAAAATGTGAGTTTGCAGAGTGGACTAGAAATGGTGGAATAGAAAAAGTTCACATGAACTTTGGCTTAAAAGTCTTGGTGTTGGAAATTTGTATTTCAAAGGTTCCATATTTTATGTACGGTATTTAATGTCACTGTAGCTGGGGCATTCTTATTTGTGGACTGTGTACCACTGTCTAGAGCAACACCTGGCAGACAGCTGGAGCTTTGCAAATAACGCTTACAATAACAATAATCACCACCTTGACTAAATCGGAGGATGGAAAGTGCTAAAACAAAATTCATTTCAGCACGTTAATGTTGAGAGCAGTGCCCGAATTGGCACAGAAACATTCAAAGCAGCAGGCAATCCCCTTCCAGCTTCCTGCACAAACCTGAAGAACATCTCTTCTCACAGCGGTATCTGGCAAGGTTCCTATGATGTACCCACCCATGTGCACATGCCAACTCCCATCACACAAATGAGACCCTGCTACCCCAAGTTAAGCAGTCAGTCTGGCATTGCTCAATCAGCACTTTACACAGGAAAAGTGCCAGGAAGGAACCCGCTCTCCTGTATCAGTTTGATTTTACATGTCTCTCAAGACTTCACCCTTGGTATGACTGTTAGTAGCTGACTGCTCAGGTGGAAAGAAAACATTCTTGTATGCTTCAGCTCTCATGTACGTAAGAAAGTCTACTCATTGTAAAAATACACTGTTTTGTGGGTAAACAAGTGTACATAATTTTTCCAAGGTCAAAACAGTTTCTATGTTCTCATTAATCACCTCAGTTCCAGAGTCCAGGAGGGACAGACCACCACACAGAGCCAGGCTTGCTCAACTGCAGGCTTTCTAGACAAAATAAATTTGAAACCTACTAAACCTCATGATTATTACATTAGAAAGTTACAAATAACGAAACTTTCCTGCAGTTTCACAGCTCCCGAGATCCGAGTTTGAGCCGCACTTGTTTAGATGTAACGCTTGGAAGATTTGATAAGTACAGACCCCTGTGTTAAGCTATCTAGTGAGTACTTTGTGTTGCAAACTTGGAAGTCTATAAATATTCAGACAGAAGTTTTAAAGAATAACAGAACAGTGATTACATGATCCAGTAATTAAAAAAATCAAATCAAACAAGTCTCATTGATGAGTTTGACTAAAATCATTGTGGAGAAAATTCCCAAGCCACAGAAGAGCACAGATCATGAGTCACAAGGTAATGAATGCACAATGGTTTGCATGTTAAACTAGTGGTACCTCTGTTCTGGCTCAGCCTCACCACTGTAGTTAAAGCAGGGTTACTCCACCTTACTACAGCCCCATCGGGCAGCTGAAGTTGGGGAGCTCTGGAAAGCCCTATAAAATCTGAAACCAGCAGTGACAGCAGAGTTCCTATATTGATCGCTGCAGTCTCAGGCTGACACTTCATACCTGGCTACTGCAGCTTTCACAGTTCTGCCATAGCTTTTTGAGGCTTTTGTCTTTTTTGCACTGACATGTTCTACAAAAATATTGGCCAGATCCTGCACTTGTGTAAGTCAGTTCTGTTGACATCAAAGAAGTTACAGTGATTTTTACTAGCTGCGAGTCTGGCATGGCTCTGCTTGTACTGCCAGAATATAATGTCCATTTGCTTTGTTCAGTTTGCAGAAACAGCATGTGGTGTGGTTCAAGTGATGCTCAATGGATCAATAGAAGCTGGAGCTTTCAAAAGCAGCAGGTATTGACTTCGCATGCTACCATCCAAGTTTCTGTGAGGCCTGTGTGCTGGTGAACATGCCTTTGCTAGTGAGTCTCAGTGCAGAATAGATTCTGGTAAACTCATACAGGGGTCTAAGCCATTGGCTGCTGTAGAACTGATTCACTTAACTTCTTCTATACAGTGACTGTAATTGAAATCTGCCAGCAGGTATGCAGATGGGGTAAACAATATGCTCTTACTGCACAAAGTAACTTTATTATGATGGTGCATTTATTCATTATGAATGACACATTTCTAACTGTTTATGGAGCTGACTGGATTTTACCCTTCCAGACTGTGCAGTCTTGAATAATATTGAAAGATACTAAAGAATATGCTGGTTGGGGGAACAGCCATGTTTATTTCTCTTGCTCCAAACCAAATCAATAGCAAGTAAATCATACAGGAGAAAAGATGGAAAAGCTTCATCTTGTTTCAGTCTACAGATAGTTTCAAAGGTTCTGCTGACAGTGAAATAATTTTACCATAAGGCAACTAAATAGTCTATGAAAATCCACTAACTAGCAAGATAATGTTCGTTCACTGAGAATGATAGCAGCACTAGTATTTGGGTATCACACTCTGTACAACTTTCTCAGATAACTAAGAATGTTTTCTTTTTCATGCCCCATTCTTACAGCATCTTTGGAAGTATTGAGATCTTTAACCTAAATCCAGATAAAGTCTCTGCAGTACACATTTGGCTTATGCATGACATTGGTGGATCTCAAAGGTAAGTCATGCCAGTATGAAACAATGAGCAGGGTGTGAGAGGCAGATGGCACAGTTCTGATGAGTGACTGTCTAATAGTGACAATGTGTTAAAACCTGCTCTACATTCACTCTCTTAGCTGCTTATTTTATTCAAAAGAATAACATTTGTACTGTTGTTTTCTTTAGTATTTTCCATAGGTACTCCTGAACTGTTATAGCTAAGACACAATGACATTTCCCTTGCTTTCAAGAGGTCCCGTGACCTTTACATTCCTTCTACCCTCACTGAGCTCTACAGACCTTTAATGTGGGTGCAGCACAGAGGTCACAGAGCAGGCTACGTTTTCAGGGTGAACAGTGGAAAATTTGTTTGTTCACAGGAATAGTGCAATTATTGCTGAGCAGAACCATTTTTGATAAACTAATGTCAAAGGCTGGAACAGGTTTCCCAGAGAGGCTGCCGAGTCTCCATCTGTTGGACATACTTGAAACCCGAGTGGGTCCTGGGCAACTTACTCTAACTAATATTGGCTGGACATCTCAGGCGGTCACTCAGCTCCTTGTCAAAAACAGAGCAGAGGCAGTCACAGACTGAGTCAAACAGATAGGAGATGCTCATATCCTGCTTCCACCCATGTTTTCTATCTGCTTCATCCTAGCTTACGTCCTACCTGGGACTTAGCTGCTGGTTTTCATGACTTGCCCTTTCTCATCACACAGACGACTTGATCCCTTTGTCATTCCAGAGACTGAATAAGCTTCATTTCATACTCCTGTGGATGGAGGCGAGCACCAACTCTGGAGCAGTTCCAAAGCACATTGAACTGTGACTGGAACTGAGTTATCTCCCACAACCTGCACAAAGCTCTTGTGTAAGATGCACAGCTGAATATCACATAGTTTCTACCAGCAAACGCCCAATGGTAGCCAAAACTCCACACACCAATGGACTTTACAGCACATTACAAATAAGCTTTTGAAGAATCTTACCTGAAATAAAACAAAGTGACATAGCGTGGAATGTATCTGAGCTTCTTGTACACACAAGGAACACAAGTAATGAAAGACTTTTCTCTCCAGTGAATCCTGCTCAGGTTATTCCATAAAGAGGTTAAAAAGCATCTTAGAAGAACGAAACATTCAGATCACCTGTGAAGACGATTACAGGTAATTACTTGCTCCTATTGGTGAAGACTTCTTAACACAAAACTAATACTGCATCTCCCTCTTGACTCAATATAGGTTTACAGCAAGCTAGACCAGAGTCCCCTTTTACTGCCATCTCATCCCTTGGATGTGGCTGTGTGGTTCTCAGGAGCTTCCACTGCAGACCTCCTGTTGGCTGGGTCTGAGGTTTGCTCTCTGCCCTGCACTTGCCATTGGGCAAGTTCAGTTGGCAATCCAGCCTCCTTCAACAGATTCTCATCTGACCAGGCTTTTACACACAGTAATCAGATCTGAATAGGCAGCTTTTCCTTCACTATAGTTTAAGCTTACTTTCTATCCAGCTGCTTTGTCAGAGTGAGGCATGAAACATGCTAAGCATTAGCAATTACTATAGTTCACCATTGTCAGTAGATAAAAACAGGAGTCCAGGAAACAATAGCCCAATTCAGACCTGCTTGCTGGAGAGATGGAAAAGCCTGAGATCCTTTATCCCTCTGTGTGGTTTGAGACCTTCATTAGTGCTCTTTAGTGGCATTAGAAAAGCAGCAAAGGTTCAATATTACTCATATCTTCCAGGAGCAACTTTCAGAGTGAAGAATTCACACTTGGGTAAGAGCATTTCCAAAGTAAACAAACATTTCTATAAACCACCGAACTCATTACATTAGTTTTAAATAAGGAGAAGTTGGTCTGCGAAGGAGACAAATTCCTTATCTGGTGAAAGAACTTTAATTCTGATGGCAGAGCAATACATCCCTGTTCAGGTATTGCTGAACCTGACTAATGGGCTCTCTGCCCATTGTGAAAGTGTTAACACTGGTCTGGTGCATAAATCTGCTGAACCGTATACTCGCTTTCTCTTTGGGTACATGCAGCCTTTAACCAGTACTCCCAGGACCTGTAAGTAGGCACAGATTATTTCAGCCTATGATGAAATAAACTAGGGGACAAGGGAGGGTGGGGAAATATGTAGTACCTTAGATCTGTTGTGGCTTAGTTCAAGGAGAAACCTGAAACACATCGTGAAAAGTTGTTGACACAATTGTTGCTGTGGATCACAACTCTCTTCTTAAGATAGAATAACAAGTAGAGCTTTTTGTCAGAGCTCAACTAACACATACATAGACAACTGTGTAGAGTGACATGAACAGTTAATTTTACTATTCTTTATAGAGAGCAATAATAAACTAACCAATTTGCATGTGCAGTAAAACTCTTTGGAACAGACTGTATAAATTAGCTTCTTGCCTGAAGCCATTCCAAACAGAACCATGTGGGTTCATATCAGCTGAGCATCTGTTTTTTTATGCCATGTAGCAATCCATACTGATTTGCTTTTGTCCATGGCAGAAGTGTCTTCCAGAAGTAACTTAAAAAAAAAGATATGTACTTCTAGCAAAATACCTAAACCTGTCTGACATGGTTAGCAATAGCTTTACATTATAGCAATAGGGGTTACCAGTGAGTAAGCAGGATGGTGAACTTCCAGCATGGCAGCAACTCCACAGTCTGTGAAAGAGATCTTCCTTCTTCATAATTATTGTCTTATCACATCATAGCTGACATGCTGTGAATTCACATCCTACTTTATTTTGTACTCATGTGCTCTTGTCCTTAACCCCTATAAACACCAAAGTTATCTTTTCACAGTAAGGTCTAAAAAACTATATCCTAAGCCACCCACTTGATAAGCTCATATGTAACATACACTTTGACTTTCACGTTGCACATAGTGACTGTGGAGCCATTCTGTTGTACTTGCAAAGTGGTTATTTAAGTTTTGTTTGCCTTTGTGTCTTGTCACAGGCCAGTTCAGCTCCTTCAGTGTGTGCATAACCCTGACCACACAGACTGCAGACTTTGTGCCAGCTCCACAGCAGCTCCATGAAACAGAGTCCTCCACACTACTGAAGTTGACTGTGTGTAAAGCTGGAAAAGATGTGGTTAAATAGCTTAGGGTGATAAATAGTAGCATGGTATGTACAGAGTCCATAACCAGAAATCCTTGCTGTGATACTAACAGCCACATAGCAGCAGATGATAATTTAGATGTGATGACTGTACACACATGCACACAACACACTATTTCAGAGAGGGCGGGGGATGTTCAGTGGTTGAGGGCAGAAGCTTTGCCCTGCTTTGCCCCGGTTTGCCCCCTCCTGTACAACCACACTTGTGCCCAGGGGCTCAGAGTGGGGATTAGCTGGGGTGTGCATGGAGAAGAAAAAGAACTTCCAGAGGCAGAACTTGCTGGCATCAGCACTCAGCTTCCTCCCTGCTGGAAAGCTGGATGGCAAAGGACCACTTGCGTCCTAGTACAACATCTCCCAGAAAGGAACATTGCCTTATGGCACACGGTATAGATGATGTTGCTCCCAGAGACTGTGGCACCTCTGAGCAGATAAAGCAAGCAATGGGAGAGGCAGAGAAGTTCTTACCTTTTAATGGGCATCATAAGTAAGTGGCTGGAGGGGAAACAAGTGAGCTGAGCCAAGAAAAGACCAGAAACCATTTAGAGGGTTGCCAGGAGCTGTAAGGACATGTCAACCGTGTAGCTGGGGAGAGAAAATAGCAAGACTGACTCAGACAGCTCCATTAAAATCCTACTGGAAATGCCGCTGCAGTTCACATTACACTTAATTCTTAATATAGCAGCAAGTGTGAGCCTTCCAGCTTTCATTAAAGGTCCCTTAGGCCACAGGTTGGCCAGCTACTGGAATAGAGACAAACATCAAATGGTTGCCACAATAAGGAGTCTCTCTTGACCTCAGTTTCTGAGGTGAAAGGTGATGCCTTGCAGCGTATAATTCATATGCACACACATGCCGTAGTACACTGAACCAGTAGGTTTCATTGATTCCCTTTGATTTCTATTCTACTGCTCTCACATGCATAGTCAAGTGCAGGTTTATAACAAAACAGAGACCTGAGGCCAGCTTGTGGTCATCACTGTGGGGCCTTTGTGCAGTGTCATCAGCACTAAGAATACTGAGCATGTTTTGCTACAGATATACTCTCAGGTGTTGCAGCACCAGCATAACTGGCCATTGTCAATTTGGTAGGCAGACTGAGGTTCCCCTGATCCAATAGGCAGAAGTGACTACCTAGAGTGTGAAGCATCCTTATGGAACTACACAAGCCGGTGTAATTTTGTGCACCTCTAGAGGAACCCTTTCTCTGTAATACACAGGCCTGCACTGAGCATAGCTGGACCAGACCCAAAGCCTCACCCATAATGTTTACATTAAGTGAAATGTATTTTTATTTGCACTCTGTTATGTAACTATTTGGATGTAACAACACAGACACATACCAATGCTTTCAGATAGGTTATTTCTGACTATAGATCAAGAGTTTGTCTTCATGCCTACTTTTGTACCTCTTCTGTTGTAATATAAAATGTTGACTGTAAAATTGAGATCTGTAATAAAATTGCTGATGGCAAACATTGTTAATCTGTGTCACATTCTACCTAACCTCAGACTGAACATGAAAGCAACTCACTTCCTAAAATTAACTGAGAAATTCATTCCACATATGAAAGTCTATATACACCCACCCAGGAAAGCAGAGAAAGGGCACAGTTCATGTCTTCCCCAGACCACTGTCACTACCTCACTCTCCATCTTATACAGAGAAGTCATTGTTTTCCATGTGGCTGGAAGTGAAAAATCCTGTATCTTTATCTTGAAAACAGACATCTGGCTATATATGTTGTTCTCAGACATATTAATTAACAAAGGTGACTGTTCTTATCAGTGGTTAAGTAGTAAAATGCTAAGGAGCAAATCTGTGTTACTGAAAGCTGAGATGAACACTTCATACAGGCAGCTGCGCTGGAGTAAATGACAACACAGGTCCCAGCAAAAAGCCTTTCTTTTACAGGTATGTAAAAAGACACATCTTAACAGGGAAACTTGGCAACAAACACACTTAACACCAGGGCAATAACTGAACTTGTAACTGCCAGGTTTCATTCTGACTCATTATTCTGCTGCAAAGAAGGCTGCAGGCTTTGCAGATCTGCAGTGAGTGTACTGGGAAGAGAGTACAGGACACTAATGGTTTGTTTGCTTTTCCCCTTTTCCACTTGCAAGAGGAAAATTGTTAGCCCAAGCACAGTGGTTACCACACATTCTGGGTATGCCTCAGCCCTTTTCCCCAGTACCACTCTCAAGTCCTGTAGAGCTTGGTGTCATCTACCATGTCCTGCTGCTTGCCCTTAAAGGGGGAGCATTAATGTTGGCTGCCTTTACTTATTAGTACAGGTGCACCATAGCTGTACATCTGGCCCACTAACACATACTCAAGTCTTTGTGTGTTATGGGCTTGAGCAGCTTGTTAAACTGCTTAGATTACATACACAGCAGAACATGAGTGAACTCATTCCCAACAAGCATTTTTGTTATCCATGATCACACACGTGAAATGCCATGCTGACATGTCCTACCAGGCAGGTAAAATTCAAATCCTATTGCTCTGCTGAAAATTAATAAACCAAAAAATCTTTCAAACCAATACAAAGTGTCCCAAATTCACAGAAAACTATATAAAAAGAAAATAATCTGTGTGCTTTTCCTACTATGTGGAAGAAATGTTTCTTGATGTAGTTTGAAATGTTGAGTTTTGAAAATATCTTTTAAAACAGATGAAGGTAATCTCTGCTTCAATTTGTTTAAGATAAAATGGGCTAGCTTGTCCCTCAATAGCAAACACTGCCAAAGAAAGAGCACTACCCAGAAACCCACAAGGAATCTAAGTTTTTGTGCGATAAGGTGATATCAGCTTTTTGTACCCCCAGAAAGACACAGCACTGGGAAAGCTACTTCTATGACTGCATTAGCACAACATTGCAGCTCCCCCAGTCTTTGATGTACTTACCCTGACAAGAGCCTGTAATTATTAAACTTATTTTTGAGATTAGGAAACAAATGGAATATAGAAATACTTGTTCTCCTTGCTTGGCCTTGTGCTTGGTTTGAAACATGTCAGCCTCTCCTAGGGTCAGGCCGTATGCAAACAGCCCCATATGCCGTGTGCTTCCTCTTGCCTGACCCCAGGTAGCTGCCCCAACCCATGGCTTCAGCCTCCTGAATCTCCCTGCGGTCACCTGTCAGGAGTGTCAGCTCTTTCTCTGTTTATGTGTATGGACATGGGTGAAATTAATGACTCTGTCTATAGGCTTTAATTTAAAATAACAAACCTAAGGAGTCTAGAGAAAAACCTGAAAACTGGAAATAAAGGTTTAAGCACGTGAAACGCAATAAATCTTACCCTCGGGACCTTTTTTCTTCTTAACCTTTATTGTGGGTTTTTTGTTTTTTTTTTTTTTTTTTTTTTTTTTTTTT